>CM019219.1:30277318-30294660 GCA_009741485.1 Malurus cyaneus samueli
GGCCAGGCTGGACATTGGGGCTGGGAGCAGCCTGGGACAGTGGGAGTGTCCCTGCCATGGCAGGGGTGGCACTGGATGGGCTTTAGGTCCTTTGAACCCAACCCTTCTGGATTATACAAAAGGTCAATACCAGCCCAACATCTTCCTTAGCAGACCCAAAACACACTTTGCCTTTGCAGCAGCATTGCTTCCAAGGGATTTTCCTTTGGTTTGGAAGCTCCCAGTAGCTGGTATCACAATTCCCCCAGCAGTGACAATGGTGCTGTTTTCCACCCAAACCAAAGAGGGGGGAGATGGTGGAGGAAGAAGAGCTGGGGCAAGCCTTTCCCAGGGGTTTTATGGTGGGGGAGAGGGGCACAGCTGAACCTTGCCAGTTTGTTTTGGAGAGGAGTTGGGGTCAGAGGAAAAGCAGCCGGGAATAAAGTTGGAGTGCGGAAAACCCCGGCAGGTGAGGAGATGGAGCAGTGCCCGTGCAGTAACCGTGGCAGGAGGGAGCCCTGCACCTCAGCCGGGGGTTTGGCTGCTGGTTTTCAGCAGGAATTGTGGAAAGCTGAGGATAAAAGCGCTGCCCATCCCCTCACTCACCCAGGGCACTCAGCTGGGAGATGCGGGTGGTGCTGAGGAAAGCAGGCGAATGTCGGCTGCTAATGCTCCGATGAGTAGAGCAATCAGCCCCTGCAAACACTGACAGAAAACAGGGAACATAAACATTTTACACACTCCGAGAGCCCACCTTGATGGAGTTCCCCCAAGCCATAAATAAGAAATGGCTGCAGAAGTCAGTGGAGCGCTGTGAAAGCTTTGTGAAGCCTGAAGAAAAGAGCCCCTGTTTGCAGATCGTGCCTGGATGATTCACAGATATTTCCTTGGTACTGCAACAAGCCGGGCCCTCTGTGTGGTGCAGCCATTGATTCTGAGCCTGAAATGATCCTAGGATAGAGCTTTTTGGGAAATGTTCTCAGAGTGAAAAGATTTAGCATTGCTGGAATTGTGGCCATAAAAACACCTGTAGATCCCCAAATGAAAGTCTGCTGCTCTAGTCGAATATTTGCAGATGCTCAAGACATGCAAATGTCAAAGGACTTCAGAATAAATTCTGGCACTAATCTGTTTTTTAGGAAGGAAGGCAGCTCTGAGTGCAACTTAAAGAAACACCAGCCTGTTCTCCCAGGTTTGTGTTTATTATTATAAATACCTGAAAACAGCCAAACAATAATTTTTAATAAGCAGGGGGATTAATCTGATTGTGTAAAGAGACAGAGCACTTGTTCTCAATGCGTCATGAAATAACGGTGACACGCTGGTTATTTTCATATCGGGGCAGCGGAATTTGTGTTTGTTTCTAATCCAATTTCAAATAGAAATGAATTGTTTTGAAGGCTGGATAAATCAACCCAACAGACCAAGGCAATTAAGGGAGGTGAGTGGTGCATTACTGGTGAGCAGAGATAAGAAACACTGCAGAGGCTGAAAGGGGGACGGGAGGGAGCACCTGGAATTGCAAATGCTCGGGGCTGCGGGGTGAGAGTGGTTTGTCACTGTAAAAAACCCTGATGTCAAGGGGTGGCATCAAACAGCTTCAGAACTGGGCTGTGCAAATGAGCTGCTGTCCATTAGGATAATTCGGGAGAGGGGGTGGGAAATGAGCCTCTTGCTGTTCTCACCTTGCTCAGGGTTTTGATTCCACCTCTCCAAGCCAGAGCAGCTTGAGTGAAACAATCAGCGAGGCGCAGGAGGCAGTCGAGGTCAGGGGAGGGGAGAGCTGGAGCTCAGGAGTTCAGCTGTGGCTGTGGCATATTTTACAAGCAAACAGAGAAGAATTGCAGTGCTCGTGGAGCAAATCTCACTTGTTGAGCCCAAGGTTTTCCAGCAGGGAACGTGGGAGTTGGGACTGTTCAGCTTGAGAGGAGAAGCTCTGGGATGACCTCTTTGTGGCCTTGCAGGGCCTGAAGGAGCACAAAAACATGGAGAGAGATCTTTACAGAGAGGGACCCAGGGGAATGGCTTCCCATTCCAGAGGGCAGGGAGATGGGATATTGGGAATTTGTTCCCTGGAGAGTGGGCAGGCCCTGGCACAGGGTGCCCAGAGAAGCTGTGGCTGCCCTGGATCCTGGCAGTGCCCAGGCCAGGCTGGATTGGGGCTGGAGCAGCTGGGACAGTGGGAGTGTCCCTGCCCAGGGCGGGTGGGATGGGAGGATTCAAGGCCCTCCCACCAAACCATTCTGGGATTCCAGGGATGCCCCTCAGAGCTTCGTTGCTTGCCAGAATCCCACATAAAGACAAGGAGTGATTTCGTGTGGAAAAGGTCAGTGGACAGCTGCAGTCTGAGGAGGAATGAAGAGAAGGTCACAGGGTCCCTGAGCCTGTGCTGTGCCCAGTGGGTCAGCCCTGGCTGATGGGAAGTGCAAGGAAGCTGGCCTGGCTATCCCAGCCATCCCCTGTGGAAATCAGAGCCAGCACATGGCTCCCACTTTCCTTCAGCTGTTCCAGCTTCCCCCAGCCCAGCAGAGATGTGTGTGGGAGCCAGAATGAACCTGTTTTTCCAGCAACATCCACTGAGCTGCTGTTTTTCCAAACTTGTCCTCTGTTGCATCCTGGATCTTGTGGCTCCAAGACTCAATCTGCTTCCTTACATTTCATTTAATTGGTCCCTGGGTTCATTTGCTGCTTGTTCAGGGCTGAAAGCAAAAGGAAAACTGCATTTCCAGGGCCTGCCTCGTCCAAATGCTGCTTCTGCTGCTCACAGTCGGTTGCCCCAGGAGTCCTGAGCAAAGCAGGGGATGGGCAGGATCTAACTGGGGTAACTGCAAAGGGCTCCTGGTGTTTGTTCTGGCAGCTTGCAGAACAATTTCCTGCTTAATCCAAGCTTGAGGAGACTTCCCAAGGCAGCTGAACTGTTTGGAAGCTGTTTGTGGCTTAATTCCAGCCCCGGGGAAGGAGTGTTTAGCTCTGCTTGTGTCTGATCTTGCTGGGCAGTCCGCTTTTTCTGGGAAGTGGAAAGGACCGGTCACCATGTTGGACAGGGGGATTGGATTGTGTGTTTGCTCCTTCCTGGAGACAGCCAGCCATGAGGATGGGAGAGCACTCCCAGGAATTCCATAGCATTCCTTGACCCTGTGGGGTATGGGACCCACTGCCACCATGCACCCACCTAGAGGGGTGAGCTGATGAACATCATCTTCCGATGAGGTCACAGGGGAAAAAAAATGCTGCTTTTTGGAGAGCAGAGAGTTCTGTAGAAGTGTGGGCAGGGTGGTGGGAATAGAGTCCTTCAGTGGGTTAAAAGTCCTAGGGACAGTTTGGGTTGCTCTGATAGAAGAACCGCTTTGGAGGGCTTGTGAACTCTGGGCATTGAGAATGATTTTTTGGTGCTGTTCTCCTGTAGAACTCACTTTTGGGGTGAGTGATGCTCCTTGTTGTTCAGCTCTGCAGCCCACCCAGCAGGGACCAAGCCCAGGCTTTGCTCCAGCCTGGAAAAGCAGCGAGGGCAGGGGGATCTCTCACCTTGGACTGACATGAGGGGCTTTGTGCCACCAGGCAAAGGGACCACGAAGGAGAACTTCAATCTGTGCTGGAAACCACCACGCTACCTGGATAATCCTCTGCTTTCCCCACTCCCAGTGTCTCCTCTTCGGTTTGCATGGCACAAACATCCATTTTTGTGTCCTGTGTGTCCCTAATGTGATATAAAAAGCTAAATGCATTAGAGCTGCAGTACCAGCCGTTGTTATTTTTTCCATCGGATTCTTCTTGCAGCGAGCTTTTTTTTGTTCCATTAAAAAGCCTTCTGTGTTTTTCTTTTCTTCTCGTGGCCTCTTCCAGATTCATCCTGGGAGGATTTCCTAGGCAGGCTGGAATGGCTGCATGCCTTCACACTTCCAGTGTTTCTTACTGAGCATGGAAAGAACTGGTTGCTCTGAAGGAACCCATCAGGATAATCCAGTTGGATGTTGATTGACTTCAGCACCAGGAATTGATGGGGTTTAAATGACATGCTCAGAGCTGATGTCTCCCTCCTTCCATGGGGAGGAACAAATGACTTTCAGTTTCTGTGTTAGGGCTCTGGAAGGACTAGAACAGGGAGGAACCCCAGGGTTCATGAGAAGATAGGTCTTGTTTTCTAGAGAAAAGAGGCTGAAGCACAAAATATAGCTAATTGCTGTTCCTTGGTCTTGGAGAAGCTACTTTGAGGCAGGAATTTCAGCTTCATCCTCATCCATGGGGACTGAATTATTTCCCAGCTGCCCCCTATAAATCTGTAGGGCACTGTGACCCCAGAAGGAACTGCCAGAGGCACTTTGGGGCAAGAGGAATGGCCAGACATGCCCTAGGGAGGAGTCAGGTGTGCCCATGTTTCAGTAGGTGGCACTCCTTGCCGTGCCTCGGGGGCTGCCGGGGATTTTGGGGATGTGCTGGGATAGCAGGTAGCATCCCACGGGGAGATGTGGTGGCCCTCAGGTGTGACTGCACTTTGAGTCGGTTAGCAAGGTGCTTTTTGCAAGAGTTCAGCTTCGGTGCTGCCTTCCTCGAAATTTCCCTGTGTTTCTGCTCATGATAAAGGTGTTGTTGTGACTGTGCAGGTAGGGAAGGATTTGGCTGTGTGGCAGTGGCAGGCAGAGCCCTGCAGGTCACACACCTTCCCAAGCTGCACAAAGCCCCCTACAGGAAATCCATCACAAAAATCCAGGCGCTTCAACTTTCTGCCACGGGCTGCTATCTCTCCTGCAGATTTCTGGGTGAGAGTGGATTACGCAGGAAAATCAACACTACAGGAGAGGAAAATGTTTTATGTTTTGGTCAGTGATGCCTGGCTGGCTGGAGCAAGGTGGCATTTGCCGTCAGGGATCCCCCGATCCTAGCCTTGGCTCGGGATCCAGGGAGGTGTTTGCAGGATAGGCAGTGTTCAAATACGTTTCAGCTTGGAAAATGGCAGCTGGTGGGTGCTTTGGTGACAGATGATCCCTGAAAAGGTTCAGAAGCAGAAGCTATTAAACCTCGGAGCTGTGCAGAGAGGAAATATTGTGAGTACCGCAGAGAGACAACATCCCCTTCTGTGTGTTCTACAGCCAGCCCTGCTGTGCTTGCTTTGGGCAGATGTCTCCACAGCTCTTTTTTTTGGCTTCCCATTGATATCAGGACTGGAGAGAGAGGGAAAGCCTTTGGGAAGTTCACAGCCAAAGGTTTCCTTAAAATGTGAGCAGCTTCACCCCGTCTTCCCGACACCAGCCAGAGGGTGCTCCTGCCATTCTTCTCCTAAAGCTCTTTCTTTCCATTCCCTGGATCAAGCAGACAAAGGCAGCTGCTCTGTTGAGCCTGAGATTTTTTATTTATTTGTTTTTATTGGGGATTTCAATTGAAGGGTGGGATTTATTTTTATTGGAGTCGGGCGGTACCCTGGGATCCCTGAGACCACACACCAGGATCCATGCTCGCCTCAGTTTCTTGGGAGAGCGGGAATAGCGAAAGAGGGAACTGCTGCTTACCTTCCCATGGCAGAGCTTTGTGATTGTGAGCCCTTTGGACTGCTTTGGCCTTCTCTTTAAAACAGTGAAAACTGACCTTGACTTGACAGCTGCTTGTTATGGTCCCAATCTAAACCTGTGCCATAAAAATCTCTCTTTAGACCCCAAGGCTCTGATAAAATCTGCTTCCCCCTGGAATAAATACATTTTTTAGATACACTTGGCTAAATTCCTTGGCAGCTTTATTTCTCATAATTTCTCATGGTTTTCTGCAATTTCTTTCTGTTCTGGGGCACTGCTTTCTCAGTCCCAGGCTATGCCCCTCTCATAGAAACAAAACTATGTTTTTTGACTGTCTGTCACCGAGAAAATTATGCACCAGTTCCCCCTAGGGCTGTGGTTTTTTGAAGCCTGATGTGTTCCAGGTAACTGAATCACCTCTCCCTCCCGCAGATCTCACTTCTGCAGGGAGGAAAGCAATAAAACTTAGGGTTCAGCTGAATACCATTAAATTTTATTTATCACTGATTCTTAGTTTGTAGGCAGCAGGATGCATCTGTTTATGCCTGTTGTCTTTAAAATGGAAATGTTCAGCAGATATTTGGTCTTTTTTTGTGAGTTATGTGAGCTGACATGGAGGGAATGACAGTGAAAATGCTGTCTGGGCTTCATTTTTCCTGAACCATGGAAACAACTTGGGACTTTGCTTAGTGCCTGGCATGCATCAGGGGACTGAAAACTGAAGCATTTTGCATATTATAATTTCCCCCCCCCCCCCCCCCCCCCCTTTTCAGTGGCTCTCAAAAATGCAGGGTCCAATGCATGAAGAACCTGCAAAGCCTCTGTCTGTGAGCAGAGGCCGCCCTTTCCAACAGCATGGAGAGTTCTAGTTCTTTCCCTTCTGTTTGTATAGTTTATTTTATAAGACCAGCTGCAGGTTGAAGCTGGGCTTGGATTGGGCCAAGCACGGTGTAAGGGGAAAAAATAAAGGAAAACCCAAGAGCTCAATCTATACCAGGGCTGGATGTCGGCACTCCCAGCTCATGCCTGGCACGGGAGGTCTGCACACAACCACGTGGCTACACCCACCTCCAAAAAACATACTCAGGGCTGCATTCTCCTTCCCAAATCAAACTCCCCGAGAGCGAACAGGAGAAGCTGCTGGAAACCTCTGAACACGAAACTGTGCCAGTGCCCCAACGCTGCAGAAGCTTTTGTGGGATTCCTGTGTCCAGCTGGGCTCTGGGGCTTTCATCCCTGGTTCCTAAGCTGGAAGATTTTATCAGGAGCCCCAAACCAGCCACACCCCGTTTCTTCCCCAGAGAGCACGGCTGGAGCTTTGCTGTCAGGGTGAGCTTGCTGGCCCTCCTGCGCCTGCAATGGAGAATCCAACCATTGGCACCGAGGGCTCGGCCGCTGCAATCATTATTTGATTTTGTTCTTTTTGTGCTGAATCCCGTGGGCTGTATGGCGGTAGGGACCACAGAATTTTCGGTGCATGAAGGAATCCCCCACTCTGGGAAATCCAATCGGGTTTGGTACCGCAGAACTGAACTTAGGCTTTCACGTGGGTATGTGGGCGAGGAAATCTTCCAGATTTTAAGTAAAGGGGTTTTTTTTAGTGCTCTTGAGCCAGATGCCAGTGCGGCAGACTTGACCGATATTCCAGGAAAATCTGGGTTTTTTGTAGCCTGGAGCTTCCTGAGATTTGAGGAGGAGCCATGCCAGCCGCTGGCTTGTGCTTCCAGTCGGAGAAGACAACAAAAATCGGCAATTCAAAAGCAAAGTAAAGGGGGGGATAAGTTCTTTAAGGAAAAGCGGCACCTCGAGCGGAGCAGCGGAGGGCGGGAGGGGAGCGGGCTCACGCCGGCGGCGGGACGGGTGCTCCGCGGCTCGGAGCCGTGTGCTAGCCCGGGGCAGAAGGCCGGGAGGGCAGGCACCGGAGCCGCTCCGGCCGGCCCCTCCTCCCTCTGTGCCAGCCCGCGGGGCGTGGGGGCGCGGCGCGGGCCGGGGCCGGCGGGGGAGGGGGCGGCTGGGCATACTCCCGCCGCCCCTGCTCCTCCCCCGCCTCCCTCCTCGGCGCTGCCGCCGCGGGTGTCTGTCTGTGTGTGTGTGTCTGTGCGTGTGCCTGGCTCCCTCGGAGCCCGCGCTGAGCGCGGATCCACATCGCCCTGCCACAGCCGGGCTCGGCGGGCCGTGCCGGGGGTCCGGCTGGGCGGCCCGCGGGGCCGAGCCGAGCCCAGGGGCGCGGCGGGGGCCGGGGTGGCCCGAGCGCGGGGGGAAAGTTGCCCGGAGCGGCGAGGGGGAGCGCGGCGGCAAGACCATGGGCACTTTGCGGGATTTACAGTACGCGCTGCAGGAGAAGATCGAGGAGCTGCGGCAGCGGGATGCGCTCATCGACGAGCTGGAGCTGGAGTTGGACCAGAAGGACGAACTGATCCAGAAGCTGCAAAACGAGCTGGACAAGTACCGCTCGGTGATCCGGCCCGCCACGCAGCAGGCGCAGCAGCAGAGCGCCGGCACCTTGCAGGGCGAGCAGAGGACCAAGCGCCAGGCGATTTCGGCCGAGCCCACCGCCTTCGACATCCAGGATCTCAGCCACGTCACCCTCCCCTTCTACCCCAAGAGCCCGCAGTAAGCAGGGGGTCGTCCCGCCGCTCGGTCACACCTCTCCCTCTCCATCCCGCTCCATCCCGGCCTCACCGCCACCGCCGGGCAGGGACCGGAGCGGAGCCCGGAGCGCGGCATTCCCGCATCCTCCCGGGTGGCCCGCGGGGTGGGAAAGTTGCGAGCGCCGGGTTCAGGGGGATGAGCGGCAAGGAGCGAGCGCCGAGGTGCCGGATAGGGAGACTCGGCGTCCTGTCCGTGCTCCGCGGATACCCGGCCGCCCCATCCGCCGGGGAACAGGGCGCGGGGCGCGGGGTGCTGTGCCGAAGGCTGCCGGGTCGTGTCGTGGCCTTAGGGCTTTACCGCTGCGGGGGCGGGGAGAAACCCGGGGGTCGCTCCGGGACCCCGCCGCGGGACATTCCAGCAGGGCCCGGCGGGTGGGGTCCGGCTCTCCGGGGGGTGGGTTTTTGGGGAGGGGCTTTGGCGTGCACGGGCTCGTTGCGGTGTCCGGTGCGCTGGAGGGTGTGCGGGGCTGGGAAGTTGCGGGATCCTCAGGTGCGGGCGCGCAGGGGATGCGCTGCCCTGGTTTCACACCTGCCGGATTAGGGATTAGAGGCGTAATGGGGGAACGGAGCCCTCGCGGGAGCGGGATCACTCTTTTGTGCTTAGTGCCTTTCCTGGCCAATTTCGCCGTGCCTTTGGTTCAGCGCTCCAAGGGATAGAAAAGGAGGAGAAGCACGATGAGGGGTCTCGCCCCGCCGGGCTCCATGTGCCGCGCGGCGGGCGACCTCGCCGATCGGTTGGCACCCTCCTCCCCTTCGCTGGCCGGCATTTTCTCTTGCAGTTATGACTGAGAGAGCGCTGGAGCATCCCCGGGCGTTCCAGTAGTGGGTGGTGTGGGCTCCGAGAATGGCAGGGGCACGGGCACGGGGAGGCTGGCACGGGGATGTGTCGGGCGCGTCTCGAGGGAGAGTTCGGCGCAATCCTGGCTGCTGCCATGATACAGACCCGCCGTTGTTACGGGGGACCGGCACGGTAGCATGGACCTGCGGTTGTTGATCCCGTGTCGCTGGTACGGTGTACCGCTACTGGTCATGACCGTGTGCGGGTGCTTCGCTGCTCTTCCCGCGCTTGCGGCCTCGGCCCATTTCCCAGGTAGCCATCGGCGGCACCGCCAATGCTTCTAGGCACGTTGCTGCACGCAGGCTCGCCGCCTGTGGTCGTGACCCGGTCGGACTGGGTCGGATTGGCCCGCGCGATCCCCTCACGCCGCTGACTTCTCGTGGGGGACATTCCAGGGATCCAGGCAAAAGCCACAGCTTCTCTGGGCACCCTGTGCCAGGCTGCCACCCCTCAGGGAACAATTCCTTCCCAATCCACTGCCCCCCTGGCAGTGTGACCCATCCGTGTCCGTCCCTCCACCCTTGTCCCAGTCTCTCTCTCACTCCTGTCAGCCTTCAGTCCTGCAAGGCCACAGTGAGTCACCCCAAGCTTCTTCCCAGGCTGAACAACCCACTCTCCCAGCCTCCCTCCCAGCAGAGCTCTCCATCCCGACCACCTGAGCCTCCCTGCTCCTCAGCAGCTCCAGGTCCCTCCTGTGCCAGGACCAGGTGATTCCTCTCCAGCTGTTCATGTTGCAGCTTTATCTCCTCTGCCTTCCTCGGGCAGCCAGGCCGGGCGACTGGGCCAGTTCCCCCTTCCAAGTTTCGCAACCCAGCACACAAATCCCAGTGTCCAACCCCTCCTCAGAGCCCCTGACCCGCTGTCAAGGGCCCCGTGTCAGAGCAGGAAGGTCATACCGGTCTGAGCACAAACCCTGCACGAGGCAGCAGGAAGGCAGCGCATTCCAGACCCCGGGAACACTGCAACTCACAAACCCCATCCAAGCCACCCTGCTCCTTCCACGCGCACAAAAATCCCTTTATTCTTGCTTTGCCCTCCTTTCTGGTTTTGCTCCACAGGCAGGGCTATCAGCAAAGCAGAGTTGTGGTCCTGTGCCCCGCTGCTCGCCCCGCTCTGCCCCTTTCCCACCCGGCCCGCACTCCGCTAACTCACTCCCCGCATCTTCTTCCCTGTTTTCACCCGGTCCCGGAGCGAACACATCGCAAGGACACGGCCGCCCTCTGCCCGCTGGAGCATGCAGCCTCGCCCGACACTTGGGCAAGCGGCACCACCAGCAAAAACCGACAAAACAGTCAAACCGAACACCCCAAAACGATCAAAAGGCGAAAAATATAAGAAAACAGTCACTGCATTAAAAAAAATCACATACTAGCTCAAGCTCAGCTTAATATAAGATTATTCTGCCGCAAGGGGCGACCCACAACTTCACCCAGTTCCAATACCCAACAACCCACAAAAAAGTGAACACGGCATCTGCAGGGCTTATTTATACAAAAATGGAACATTTCTAAAACCCACAGCGCCTGCCTGCCGTCCCTCACAGCATCCAACTCTTCTCCTTAATACTCAAGCTTGCCCAAACCCAAATTATTTCAGAATCACAACAACTTCACCTGCAGACACCCCTTTGGGGGGGTTTCCCACCATCGGCTGTGTTCCACCTTAAACAGTTGCAGAAGATTGACTCTTGCAAGCTGGAATCAATCGTTTGATGGCAGTCATGGGCATTTAAAGCATCGATTTGCACCAGCTCCTGGCTCAACTCCCAACCACTCTGAGTGTGCACAGAAATTTCAGGACACACAGACACAAACGTCTCTATTTTAGGATTAATGACCAATCTGAAAACTGAAGGGGTTTTATTTCCTCTACACACACCACATTTCATCTCATTTCTTAGATTTTAAGTTATTCCATTTTCTGGACTCCGGCTCTTTTACTCTCCATTTATATTCCCTCATAACTCCCAGAAAAGTCAATTAAATTTAAACAGCTCACACCAATACACAAATATATCATACAATGCGCAACAACACCTCCAAAAAAAAAAAAAAAAAAAAAAAAAAACAAAAAACAAACCCTGACCTTCCAAAGCACCAGATCTACAGATAAAGCCAAGCTTTGCAAAGATCTCTGATTTCAAAAAGCAGGATGCAGAATTCCAGGCAGAAGTGGTATTGATTGTCACAAAGCAGAAAATCGTGCATGGAGCAAATAAGGAAAAGAATCGATCCAGGAGGCCACCAGATGGGAATTAAGTAAATGGGATTTTTTTTTTACCTCTCAAGTTTGTATTGTAGAAGCTCAGGACAGGGGTAAATAAAGTTTTAAAACAAATCACACTCAAGCAGATTAAGTGACACAATAAATAAATCCTCAGAGTGTCAACCCCATACCCAATACTAGTGGTACAAACCCACCAGGAGGTAAAATGGAGGTGGGAACCCCAAATCCAAAATCAGCCAAGAATGAGACAATTGTCTGTCTCTACCCAAAGTGGGGAAACCCACGGTTAGCCCCATGCAACTCTCCTATTAAAGGCTCACGCAAAGCCCTCCCAGCTGAAAGGAAATTTGAAGATTCCAAAGGGAATTTCACCTCACCTGGAATTCCTGGTGAGAGAGGAAACCTCAAATCATCCACACCAATCTTGGGGAAAATCAGCATTCCTTAAATTTCCCTTCATAACACGTCCCAGTCCCACATGGTCCCACGCAGCTTGTGATCAACACCATCTCCCAGCCTTCCCTCCCAGCAGAGCTGCTCCATCCCTCTGACCATCCTGGAGCCTCCTCTGGGCTCTCTCCAGCAGCTCCAGGTCCCTCCTGTGCCAGGACCAGGTGATTCCTCTCCAGCTGTTCATGTTGCAGCTTTATCTCCTCTGCCTTCCTCGGGCAGCCAGGCCCGGGCGACTGGGCCAGTTCCCCCTTCCCAAGTTTCTGCAACCCCAGCACACAAATCCCAGTGTCCAAACCCCTCCTCAGAGCCCCTGACCCGCTGTGCAAGGGCCCCGTGTCAGAGCAGGAAGGATCATACCGGTCTGAGGCACAAACCCTGCACGGAGGCAGCAGGAAGGCAGCGCATTCCAGACCCCGGGAACAGGGCTGCAAACTCACAAACCCCATCCAAGCCACCCCTGCTCCTTTCCACGCGCACAAAAATCCCTTTATTCTTGCTTTGCCCTCCTTTCTGGTTTTGCTCCACAGGCAGGGCTATCAGCAAAGCAGAGTTGTGGTCCTGTGCCCCGCTGCTCGCCCCGCTCTGCCCCTTCACCCGGCCCGCAGCTCCGCTACGCTCAGCATTCCCCGCATTCTTTCCTTTTCCCTGTTTTTCATCCCGGTTTCTCTCGGAAGGAGCGAACACCATCGCAAGGAGCACGGCCGCCCTCTGCTGCCCTGCTGGAGCTGCAGCCTCGCCCCGACACTTGGGCAAGCGGCACCACCAGCAAAAACCGACAAAACAGTCAAACCGAACACCCCAAAACGATCAAAAGGCGATATAAAATGAAAAACAGTCACTGCATTTAAAAAAAATCAACAATACTATTGCTCAAGCTCAGCTTTAATATATGAGTTTATTCTGTTTCGCTGCAAGGGGCGACCACAACTTTTTCATCCCAGGTTTTTCTCCAATTACCCACAACTCCCAAAAAAGTGAACACTGGCATCTGCAGGGGCTTATTTATACAAAAATGGACATTTCTAAACCCACAGCGCTGCCTGCCTGTCCCTCACAGCAATCCAACTCTTCTCCTTAATACTCAACTTGCCCAGAACCCAAATTATTTCAGAATCACAACAACTTCACCTGCAGACACCCCGTTTTGGGTGGGTTTTCCTCACCATTCCTGGGTGTGTTCCCCCTTAAACAGTTGCAGAAGATTGATCTCTTGCAAGCTGGAATCAATCGTTTGATGCAGTCATGGGCATTAAAGCATCGATTTGCACCAGCTCCTGGCTCAACTCCCAACCACTCTGAGTGTGCACAGAAATTTCAGGACACACAGACACAAACGTCTCTATTTTTAGGATTAATGACCAATCTGAAAACTGAAGGGGTTTTATTTCCTCTACACACACCACATTTCATCTCATTTCTTAGATTTTAAGTTATTCCATTTTCTGGACTCCGGCTCTTTTCACTCTCCATTTATATTCCCTCATAAACTCCCAGAAAAGTCAATTAAATTTAAACAGCTCACACCAATACCACAAATATATCATAGCAATTGCAGTCAATCCATCACCTCTCAAAAAAAATAAAAAAGAGAGGAAGGAAAAAAAAAAAAAAAAAAATTAAAGCTTAAAAAATTGTACCTGTGTTCCCCCTGAGGGAAAGAAAAGCTGGAGGAGCATAAATCCACCTGAATTAGAGCACAGCTCGTCTGCTGATCATCCAAACCACCTGGTTTAACCCAGCTTTTTTTAACTGCAGCTTCAGTTTGTTTCATTTTATCTCACTTCTGTTCCTAAAAAACCGCAGCAGCCCGAAGGATGACCTCAACCGCACCTCCAGCGAGCTGTACGGGTTAATTAACGTAATTACTCATTGCTGTGCTGGTCAGGGGGCTGCTTCATCTCTGAATAATTCAGCAGCAGTTAATTATTTACGGACTGCAGCTCCTTCCGAGGCGGTGCCAGGGTGGTACCCGGCAGGCACAGCCCCGCCCGGAGCGGCTCCGCTTTATCCCGGGAGAACAGAGCCGGGAAAACGGCCATGGCTGCATCCAGCCACCAAAAACATCGCGGCTCCGCTTTATCCCGGGAGAAACAGAGCCGGGAAAACGGCCATGGCTGCATCCAGCCACCAAAAACATCGCGGCTCTTCTTTACCCGGGAGACAGAGCCGGGAAAACGGCATGGCATCCAGCACCAAAAACATCGCGGCTCTGCTTTATCCCGGGAGAACAGAGCGGAAAACCATGGCTGCATCCAGCCACCAAAAACATCGCGGCTCTGCTTTATCCGGAGACAGAGCCGAAAACGGCCATGGCTGCATCCAGCCACCAAAAACATCGCGGCTCTAAAGCTCCCCACATCCAGCGCTTGATTTGTAGGGGGTGCCAGTGACACCAAAGGAATCCAGGGGGAAAAGCCCCTTTTTCTTTTGGCTCCTCAATGGGATTTGTTGGGATTTATAGGGGATAACAAAGGAATCCAAGGGGGAAAAACCCCTTTTCCTCTTGGCTCCTCAATGGCATGTGTTAGGATTTGTAGGGAATACCAAAGAAACCCAGGGGGAAAAGCCCCTTTTCCTCTTGGCTCCTCGATGGAATGCATTGGGATTTGTAGGGCATACCAGTGACATCAGAGGAATCCGGGAAGGAAAAATCCCTTTTCCTTTTGGCTCCTTGATGGAATGTATTGGGATTTGTAGGGGGTGCCAGTGGCATCAGAGAAATCTGGAGGGGTAAAAAGCCCCTTTTCCTTTTGGCTCCTCAATGGGATGTGTTGGGATTTGTAGGGTATGCCAGTGATATCAAAGGAGTCTGGGGCAAAAAAGCCCCTTTTCCCTTCGGCTCCTTGATGGAATGTGTTGGGATTTGTAGGGGATACCAAAGGAATCCAGGGAGGAAAAAGCCCCTTTTCCTTTTGGCTCCTCACTGGGATTTGTTGGGATTTGTAAGGGGTACCAAAGGAATCCAGGGGAAAAAGCCCCTTTTCCTTTCAGCTCCTTAATGGGATGTGTTGGGATTTTAGGATATGCCAGTGATATCAAAGGAGTCTGGGGCAAAAAATCCCCTTTTCCTTTTGGCTCCTTGATGAATGTCATTGGGATTTGTAGGGGGTGCCAGTGACATCAGAGGAATCTGGGGGGGAAAAATCCCCTTCTCCTCTTGGCTTCTCAATGGGATGAGTTGGGATTTATAGGGAATACCAAAGGAATCCAGGGGGGAAAAGCCCCTTTTCCTTTTGGCTCTTTCATGGGATGTGTTGGGAAGCACAACAGTGCAACACAGGCATTCCTCCCCCAGAATCGCTGCCATGATTTGTTCCTCTGGCAATCAGAGTGCTGGGTTTAGGTAGGGAAAGACCCTACAGCTGTAAAATGGGCATCAGGACCTCCAGAAAGCAGGGGTGTAACCTGTGCCCCGCATCTGCAGGCTGCCCGAGAAGCCAGGCTGGGCTCTCCTCCTGCTGGGAAGAGCCTCTCCACCTCCACCCCTGGCTTTGGTGCGGTGCTCAGTGGAGAAATGGCCTCACACAGAGCCAGAGGGTGAGCTTTGAGCAGGGTGGGAGTAGGACACCATCAACTAAAAGGACAAGAGACAGCCAGAGGCCAAGAAGGAGCTGTGGCTGAGGCTGAGCTGCTTTTTTCAGAGTGCTAAAATCCCCACTGTGACAAAGCTGGAGATGCTGTTGAAGAAGGTAAAATATACTTGGGATATGGTTAGAAATATCTTCATCAAGGACAGAAAAGGTTTATGGAAAAAATAAAATAAAAGTCTCTTTTTACATAGTATCCACACCCTGATGCAGATGAAGTGCTCAGCACTGACTGCCAGCTCTGGGGGAGAGGGAAAGGCTTTACAGGAGCTGGAGGATGGGAAAAACCATACGGAAAATGAGGCACTGATTTGAATAAGGAAAAATATCCAGGTGCAGGAACTCCCTGGGAATAGCTCCTCCACCTCTCCACCTGCACCTCCAAGTCAGCAGGGCCATCTCCAGTGCCCCAAATAACCCCAGCTGAGCAGATTGGTGTGTTAAAAGCCCCAAAGCACCTCAGCTGAGCAGATCCATGCCCTAAAACCCCAAATCACACCAGCTGAGCAGATCCATGCCCTAAAACCCCAAACCATCCCAGCTGAGCAGATCCATGCCCTACAACACACCAACCACACAAACCTGAGCAGATCCATGCCCTAAAACCCCAAACCACCCCAGCTGAGCAGATCCATGCTCTAAAAACCCCAAACCACCACAGCTGAGCAGATCCATGCCCTAAAAACCCCAAACCACCCCAGCTGAGCAGATCCATGCTCTAAAACAACCACCACAGCTGCGCAATCATCCTAAAAACCCCCAAACCAGCTGAGCAGATCCACGCTATAAAAACCCCAAACCACCCCAGCTGAGCAGATCCACACTGTAAAAACCTCAAATCACGCCAGCTGAGCAGATCCATGCTCCAAAACCCCAAACCAGGCAGCCTTTTTCTGCCCAATGTGTTTATCCCCAAACCTTCCCCCTTTGGGGTCTCAGCTCCCGGCACCACCACCCCGTGTCCCCTCCAGCCCCCAGTTTTTTGAGAGGTATGGATTACGCAATTCTATGATTATTTTGGTATTGGTGTGAGGTTTAAATTTATTGACTTTTCGGGAGTTTATGAGGAATATAAATGGAGAGTGAAAAGAGCCGGAGTCCAGAAAATGGAATAACTTAAAATCTAAGAAATGAGATGAAATGTGGTGTGTGTAGAGGAAATAAAACCCCTTCAGTTTTCAGATTGGTCATTAATCCTAAAAATAGAGACGTTTGTGTCTGTGTGTCCTGAAATTTCTGTGCACACTCAGAGTGGTTGGGAGTTGAGCCAGGAGCTGGTGCAAATCGATGCTTTAATGCCCATGACTGCATCAAACGATTGATTCCAGCTTGCAACGCAGGTATCAATCTCTTGCAACTTTGTTAAGGGGGAACCACCATCAGGAAATGTGCAATGATAGAAAAACACCAGCACTTCAAAAAACGGATGGTTCTGCAGTGAAGTTGTTATCTGGAAATAATGTTCTGCGAAAGTTGAGTGGGAATTAAGGGAAGAGTGGATTGCTGTGAGCGGACAGAGCAGGCACATCAGCTGTGGGTTTAGTAAATTCCATTATTGTATAAACTAAGCAAACCCTGCAGATGCACGTAGTCTGCACTTTTTGGGAGACTGTGGGAAATTGCAGAAAACCTGGGATGAAAAATTGTCGCTCCTTAGACCATCGAAACAGCAGATAACACTCATGCATATTAAAGATAGAGCTTGAGCAATAGTATGTTGATTTTTAAATCAAACTTGACGTTGTCATATTTATATAAACTCCCGACTTTGAAAGTCGTTTTGAGGGTGTCTGCGGTGTCGCAGGACTTTTGACATGTATTGGGGGGTCGGTGTTTTGCGGCCAGGTAGGTGCCCATGATCCCGCTTGCCCAAGTGTCGGGGCGAGGCTGCAGCTCCAGCAGGGCAGCAGAGGGCGGCCGTGCTCCTTGCGATGGTGTTCGCTCCTTCCGAGAGAAACCGGGATTGGCAAAAAAAAAAATACAAGGGAAAGCAGAAAGAATTTCGCGGGGAACTGAGCGTAGGCGAGCCTGCGGGCCGGTGAAGGGCAGAGCGGGGCGAGCTGAGGAGCGGGCACAAGGAACCACGAACTCTGGCTTTGCTGAA
>CM019219.1:30294685-30308865 GCA_009741485.1 Malurus cyaneus samueli
AGGCTGGAGGAGCTGGGATTGTGTTGTTTTATTGCAGCAGCCTGTGGATGTCACCTGGGTTTGGAGGAGAAAAAGGTCCTCATGTCCTCTTGCTGCCTGCACTTTTTTAAAAGTGGCATATGGAGTAGTGGTGCAAAACTGTTTGGCCTTGCTCACTCTGGATTTGTGCCTCTTTTATCCTTTTTTTGAATTTTGTCATGCATTTATTTGTAGAATTTTGTGTAATTTTTATCAGAATTTTTGTCTCCTTTTTGTGAGAATTTTTGGTGTCATTTTTCGTTAGAATTGTCCCATAGTAAAGGTAATTCTGTGAAAATCCCGCTCCTCCCAGGATGGTGAAGTCTTTCAGCGTCAAATGGGAAGAAAGGACTAAAATGAAAATTCTGAGTTGCTCTTTCCAAATGAGAAACTTCAGGAAAAAGCCTTCCCAACATATCCCTTGGTTGTGGAGCTGCTGCAGATCCTGGAAATCTCTAATAGAAGTTGGCAAGGGGTTCCTAAAGAGCTTTCCCCTCTGCCCTGACCTCCCGAGTGGAAAAGATGAGGACTGGGTTGTTTTTTTTCAATTAATTTTTTTCCCTGTTTTGCTCATGAGTGTTCTTGGAGCATTTTTGTTCCATTAGTAACAAAACCCTGCAGCCACCAACAAGGAAGATGCTAAAAAGGAGGGAGAGAGGCTGAGCTTAGGTCCATGGGGGTGGCAGGAGCTGGGATGATCCTGGGGATCCACGAGAACCAAGGATTAGGATAATTTTAAATTAAAAATCTTAAGTTTTGGATTAAATTCTGTCAGGGCTGAGCCTTCCTTTGTGCCACAAGAGAGGGGTACAGCTCTCCAATAAAGGGATCGATCTCTTACTGTTTGACTCCAAGGAGTGCAAATTAATTTGGCAGTGCTTTTCTTGGTGTGAAAACTGTTTGGCCTCACTCACTCTGGATTTGGCCTCTTTTATTCTTTTGTTCAGAATTTTTGTATAATTTTTATCACAATTTTCATATCCTTTTTGTCAGAATTTTTGTGTCCTCTATGTCAGAATGCCCGGTGCTTTTCTTGGTGCTTTCCTGGTTTTTGGAGACATTTTAATGTTTAAAATGGAGTGAAAGCATCTACCTCATGGCAGTAAATTCATGACAGGCTGGGGGTGATGGAAAACTCAAACAGCAGCCACAGGGGGGAAAACCAAGAATTATTTAATATAAAACACCCAGGAGGAAACTGTGCAGGTGGGAAACAGGTTCAGGAGAAATATCTTAATATTTGGGTTTCAGGTACAAAGTCTCTCTAAAGGAGGTTGTGATTGATTGATTTGATTGATTGATTGATTGATTGATTGCCAGCAGCACTGCAGGATGGAAGTTTTGAGTTGTTTCATTACATTTTACTTGGAAAGTTTCCATAAATCCTCCTAGTAAAAACCAGGATTAGAGACAAATTAGTAAAAGAATTCTGCTATAAAGAAAATGTATATAAACATCCTATTGAGCTGTTTTGTAGTAAGGGATCAAATCCTGAATCTCAGAATTTCACTTTGTATATCTGCACCTTATTGCCAATATTTAACTTTTTAAAAAACTCTTTGGTGATTCAGTTTCCATGCTCTGTATTAATTTTGTGTGATGTATAAAAGTGGGAAGGAATAATTCCTTGAGAAGCTGTGATGCCAAAAATCTACACCCAAGTCCTCTGAGTGGCTCAGTGCAAAATGTTGGTACTTGTAATAATTGAGCCAAAATTCAACTTTTAAGAACTGGGATAGTAGGAATAGCAGGAAGCGATCCCTTAAAAATGCATCCCAAAAGTGGCTCTGGCTGTTTTTAAGGAATCTCAAAAAGTGACTGTGGGGCATGAAGAGAGGCAAGGAGAGACTCTTGGGGAATTGCTACACTTTTAAAAAAAAGAACTTTCAGAAAAACCCCGGAAACTGGAAGAAATAAACACATCCAATGCCCCTTCTTACTCCAGCCCATGGTTTCCTTGATGTTCCAAAGGAAATAAATCCATGCCTGTGGAAACAGGGAAAAGTTCTGAGGGCTTGGAGGAGTTTGGGAAGGGAGAATGGAGAAGGTGGGAAAACCACCAGGAAGTTGCTTTGTTCTGGGAAAACTGGGCAGCACCAGGGCCAGGACTGCAGGAATCTCCAGGGTGGCTTTTGGTTCCCATCTCGAAGCGCTTCTCACTGGAGGCTGGGAGAGGGAAAAGCTGGGATGAGGAGCATGGGACACCCACACAGCATAGACTGGAGGTGTCACAGAGCAGCACAGGGAGAGTTTGGTTATTCCAGGGTATTTCCTGCTCCTGCACAGCCCTAAAGCCCCATGGGTTGGGTGGGGCTGTGGGGTCTCTGTCCTGTCACCATGGGCTGCAAGGGCTGCAGCACCTCCCTGTGCCTCAGGTTCCCTCTCTGGACACTTCCCTGGCGCTTTCCACAAGGCAAATGCAGGAGAAGGAGGTGATAAATGTGTGGAATTTGGGTGGAAGGCCAAGCAGTGGGGCAGTGGGATGAGACCCTGAGGAGCCTGGGACAGTGGGAGGTGGTCCTGCCCATGGCAGGGGTGGGCACTGGATGGGCTCTAAGGTCCCTTCCACCCAAACCATCCTGGGATTCTGCTTTTCCTGAAGTTTGTGTTTACCCTTCCCACAAAGCCTTTCTGGCTCCATTTCAGCCTGCATGGAGGGAAAAATCCTCAAATCCGCTTCTTAGAGGGAAATTTTTTCTGCCATGACACTGAGAATGTATTCTATCATACACAGCAGCCACTCCTCGGCTGCTTTATTTCTCTCTTCTACAGAGTTCAAAAAAGTTTTAAAAGATAAAATATGAAAATGAAAGCAGCAGAAAACACGGTCAGGTTTTTTCCCCCATTGATTTTCATTGCTGCTCTATGAAATCTGTGTCAAGCAAAGGGTGAAATCCATATGTTCCCTTTCATCCCATGATCCAGGGCTGGGGCTCTCTGTGCCCTGAGGATGTTTCTCACTTTGATCTGCAGGTTCATCATTACGTGTCCAATCCAGGAAAAAGGCTGGATTGCCTTTTGGGACACATGCACCGGAGAAATTGGTCTCCCCTGCAGAAACCCTGACATTTTCAATCTCCTCCCCCACATTTCCCAGCACTGCTGGGGCAGAGATGGGTTGAAGCCAAATTGAAATCTGTCCTCCCTCCTGTGGTATTAAAATAATCACTTAGAAAAATAAGGATTTCAAAGTGTTTTATCTTTCGATAGGAGATCGCTCGTGGCAACTTCAACCCATTCTTCTTTGGGAAGGTACTGTAAAATATGGGGTTTAGGCTGGCTGTGGGTATTAGGAACATGACATTTCTTACTCCTCACTATTAATTTCTTACTTCAAACCCATATGTTTGGAGACACAAAAGTATGTGGGAACAAGGAAGAGGAAATTGTGTCATGGGTCAGCTGAAGGCCAGTTTTTGGGAAATTTTGATGCTGATTAATCTCTGCTGAGTCAGTGCAGTCAAATCCATCCTAACATCTGTTGTAGGGATCATTTGGTTTTGGGGCAGTTGTGTCTCACCCCGCCCCAGTTCCTCCTGCTGCTGTTCATTGTCTCTTGCACCTTTTGGGCTGGTTGACCCCTAAATTGTACATTCTACTCAGAGATTGAAAAGCAGGTTCAGATTCCCATCTTTCATGTTGGAGTGGCTGATTTATGTGTGTCAGGAAGGTTTTTCCTTCTCCTTCTCCTTTCCTCCTTCTCCCTTCTCCTTCTCCTTCTCCTTCTCCTTCTCCTTCTCCTTCTCCTTCTCCTTCTTTTCTCCTTCTCCTTCTCCTTCTCCTTCTCCTTCTCCTTCTCCTTCTCCTTTCTCCTTCTCTTTCCTTCCTCCTCTTCCTCCTCCTCCTATTCCTTCATTTTTGTTGCCAAATTCTCAGTAGCTAAAACCCAACTCTTTTTAAAATCAAACGGACAACACAGGGGGATCTTCCCATGGAATGCTGTCACGGCTCTCCCCAGCCAGCGTTCTTTGATGGCTCCTGCCCAGGCAGCACAAATGGAAAACTCCTCTGGAGCTGTTTTTTTCCCCCTGGTGCCTTCTCTTCCTGCCCCTGCTCTGAGCCTGTGCATTCCCTGGGAACTGGAAGCAGCGGATCCTGGCGTGGGTGTTGTGCTCATGGTTATGGCATTGCGAGGGAGAGCGGGAGCTGATAAAGCCCCACATCCAATCCCAGCCTGCAGGGAGCTGGGCTGGCAGCATCAGTAATCTGGAGTGCAACACCTGATTGGGGAAAGAGATCTAAAATTCCATCTCTGGAGCCCTTTTAGCGGGGCTGGGAGATGCTGGCTGGCAGGGAATGAATGGGAAGTGTTCAGCTCAGTGAGTGGGAATCTCAGGATTCACTGGGCTGGCTGTGCTCATCCAGGAGCTGAACCCTTGCCCTTTGGGGGATTTTGTTCTCACTGGTGCATTTCTGTCCCAGATACAATCACCCTCCTCCCACCACGGCTGCCATGGCCGAGGCAGGGCTGCTGGAAGGATTCAGTGCCCTCATCCTCTGCTTTTGATATTTGTTCCACTATTTCCAGCCCTATCTCTCTTCACTCCCCGGCCCAGCGTGCTCACTCCTGCCCTGGTTCTTTGCTGTCCTTCTCACATTTCTCCACAGCGCTTCGTCCTTCACTTTTAACCTCCCTGCACCAGGAAAAAAACCCTAGAGCTGGAGCTGCTCTAAACGAGCCCAGTTTGTGACTCAGACATCTTCCCAGCAGCTTTTTAATTGCATTACCTGGCTGTAAATGTTTTTTTTCAGCCCAATTTGCTGGTGCTTTAATAAAACTTGCTAAGCTCACTCCACCAGATGTGTTTTGCATTAGGCTCCTGTGTGTTGGCATTTGTTTGTCTTGCCTTAATTTCTCCAGGAATTTCAGTGGCAGCTCACACACCCCAAAGGACGTGAAGGATTGATGTCAGGCTGACACAGTTACCTGTAGGATTTCATTTACCTGCTAAAAATCCTGGTGGAGTGTTTGTCTTTCTCTGGCTCTCCAAATGTTTTTTTTTCTTAATTCAGAACTCACCAAAGATCGAGAGCAGAGCAAACATAGTGATCCTTTGGCCCATATTTTACTGAAAATTTAAAAAAACAGTGTGTGAAGACCTGAGCCACTCTGTTTTCCAGTGTTTTGGCTGTCCATAATGCATGTCCCACTCTGGGTTTTCTCTGCTCAGGTGCTGACCCAGCAAATACTTTTGTATCAGCGATTTGCTCAATATTTTCCTTCCAAGACTGCTGTGACCCTGAGTTTACTGCCCCATCATGTGACTCTTCCTGCCCCCTTCAACTAATGGGAATTAAGCGGGATTTGGGCAGTGTTTACTGTGATGCTGATGGGCAGGAGGCTTTTCTTTCCAGCCCATGCTGCCTCCTCTTTTTTTTTTTTTTTTTTTTTTTATGTTACAGCCTTTTTCCTTAGTCTGAGGTACCTGGCCCTGGGGAGCAGGGGTCGTTTTTTGGCCTGGAGAACACCAGGATTGCCATGAACCTCTTGCTGAGCCCATGAGGATGTCCTGGGTGGTTTTCTCTGCCCTTTTCTCCCCGCTGCTCCCATCTCAAACACATTTCTCTCCATCCACACCCTAAGGGGCAGATTTCATGAGCAGGATTTGAGGGGAAAGCTGAGGTGCTGCTTCAGGCTGCTTCTGCTCCCAGCAAAAGCTGCTTGAGCCCGGTACTCCAAATGAAACTTGAGGAATGATTTCCCAATGTGGGGGAAGCATTTTCCATGGACATGATCCTGGTTTAGCTTTTCAGGCCCAACCCAAGGTTAATGGGATAATTACAGCTGATTTATGTGCTCAGGCATCACTTCCATCCCAGACAAACGTTCCTGGAGAAGGAAATGCCATCCCATCACTGGGTGATCTTTAAAACCTCCAGGTGGTCGCTCACTTTTGCCTTCCCAAACCAGGTTTTAGCTCGTAGCTGTCTCCAGGGTCAGGACTGTGTTTGTCAGGGCAATAAAACAGACCCCAGCACACCCAAAGAAATGAGAATTTACTGATCTTCAACTGAGAAATGTCCAGGAGGTTAGACACAGATTTGTCTTGGGAAGTGTGCTTCACATTCAGGAGCACTGGAGGGAAAATCAGGCTTGAAATGAGGAATGGTGCTGGGTGTCTTTGGGACTTGGAGCTTTGGCATCTCCCAAATCAGATCAAGCCTTGTGTGGGATTTTATTCGTCTCCACAATTCTGGGGGGTTTGGCTCTGGTCCCAGGGAACAGGGAGGAAAAGGGGAATGGCTTTCAGGCTGGGCCAGAGCAGGTTCAGATGAGATATCAGGGAAATTCCTGCCTCAAAGAGTGCTCAGGACCTGGAAGGGGCTGCCCAGGGAAGAGGTGGAGTCAGAGCCCTGGGGGAGTCCAAACCTGGGGCTGTGGCACTTGGGGACACGGGTAGAGGTGGCCTTGGCAGTGCGGGGAATGGCCTGACTCAGCTCCAACCTTTAGGGATTCTCTGTGAAAGGTGAAACCCCAAATCCAAAACCCTGGCCTGATGGTAACAGAACTGTTGAAGCTGGGCTGTTTCTCCTGGGTTTTTTTTTCAAAAATCTTTCTGTAATTTTCCAGTTTGAAAGAGCTTGGCACAGCAGGTGTGGTGCAGGAAAAGAAAGGGTTTGGTACCATGGGGGAGAGCCAGGGCTGGATTTGGTCTGGACAGAAGCATTCCTGTGAATCCAGTGTTGATGCTGGATGGGTTTTATGCCACCTCCTGGGAGGGAAAGGGAGGAAAGCACAGCCTGAACCCACAGATTATTTCAGCTTCATCTCCCACGGGGCTGGAAATGTTTGATACTTACAGTGGCAGCAGAGCCACATCTGTGACTGTGACTCGGGGTAAAACCCTGACAGAAGCAGGGGACAGTCCCTCAATTCAGTGCTGGGGAGTGGCTAAAAAAATCCCAAAAAAACTGGAGCCTCCTTGCCAGGGAACGGAGGGAGGGAGCAGCCAGAGGAATGAAAAAACGCTTTCAGCTCTGCCTCTCCACCCTCTGCCCTCATCAAAGGCCTCCCAGAGCAGAAATCCCTAAACAGGAGGCTTGAATAAGGTTTGTACAGAGCCAGAGGTGCCCTCTGGGTAACCACAGCACCCTCCCAGGAGCTGGGGTGGAAAGCCAGAGGTGGCCCCAGCACAGCGGCACCGGGGGCTGCTGAAAGGCTGCGCTGTTCCCACTTTGGTATTTCTGTCGGTGAAACCCTGGGGAAAGATTCCTGGGGGAAGCTGCCAAAGCCCCAAACCCAGCAGGAAGCCGGGAGAGGCATCTCCTGTGTGCTGACATGCAGAGCTTGGCCCTGGAAAATATCTTGGCACAGCTCCTGGAAAAAAAAAAAAAAAAAAAACAAACCCAGAACAAACCCTGACTTCCCAAAGCACTCAGATCTACAGATAAAGCCAAGCTTTGCAAAGATCTCTGATTTTCAAAAGCAGGAATGCAATTTCCAGGCAGAAGTGGTATTGATTGGTCAGCAGAGCAGCAAATGCTGAGCATGGAGTGCTAAATTATGGGAAAAGAATGATCCAGGAGGCCCACTAGGATGGGGAATTTAAGTAAATTGGGATTTTATTTTTTTTTTTACCTCTCAAGTTTGTATTTTTGTAGGAGATGCTCAGGACAGGGGGTAAATAATGTTTTTAAAACAAATCACACTCAAGCAGATTAAGTGACAAATAAATCAATCCTCAGGTGTAACCTCCCAGTACCCAATTACTTAGTGGTACAAAATCCCCACCAGGAGGTGAAATTGGAGGTGGGAACCCCAAATCCAAAATCCAGCCCACAGATGAGACAAATTCTGTTATCTTCTGCTCCCAAAGTGGAGGAAACCCACGGATTCTGCCCCCATCACTTCTCCTATTTAAAGGCTTCACCACAGCCCTCCCAGCTGAAGGAAATTTTGAGATTTTCCAGGAGAATTCACCTCACCTGGATGATTCCTTGGTGAGAGAGGAAACCTCAATCATTTCCACATCATCTTGGGGAAAATCTCAGGCATTCCTTAAATTTCTCTTCATTAACCCGTCCCAGTCCTTCATAGTGTAAAGCAATGCTTGTTATCAACACCAGAGCTGTGCCAAGATATTTTCCAGGGCCAAGCTCTGCATGTCAGCACACAGGAGATGCCTCTCCCAGCTTCCTGCTGGGTTTGGGGCTTTGGCAGCTTCCCCCAGGAATCTTTCCCCAGGGTTTCACCGACAGAAATACCAAAGTGGGAACAGCACAGCCTTTCAGCAGCCCCCGGTGCCGCTGTGCTGGGGCCACCTCTGCTTCCACCCGAGCTCCTGGGAGGGTGCTGTGGTTACCCAGAGGGCACCTCTGGCTCTGTGCAAACCTTATTCAAGCCTCCTGTTTAGGGATTTCTGCTCTGGGAGGCCTTTGATGAGGGCAGAGGGTGGGGAGGCAGAGCTGAAAGCGTTTTTTCATTCCTCCGGCTGCTCCCTCCCTCCGTTCCCTGGCAAGGGAGGCTCCAGTTTTTGGGATTTTTTTAGCCACTCCCCAGCACTGAATTGAGGGCTGTCCCCTGCTTTCTGTCAGGGTTTTACCCCGAGTCACAGTCACCAGATGTGGCTCTGCTGCCACTGTAAGTATCAAACATTTCCAGCCCCGTGGGAGATGAAGCTGAAATAATCTGTGGGTTCAGGCTGTGCTTTCCTCCCTTTCCCTCCCAGGAGGTGGCATAAACCCATCCAGCATCACACTGGATTCACAGGAATGCTCTGTCCAGACCAAATCCAGCCCTGGCTCTCCCCCACCGTACCAAACCCTTTCTTTTCCTGCACCACCACCTGCTGTGCCAAGCTCTTTCAAACTGGAAAATTACAGAAAGATTTTGAAAAAACTCAGGAGAAACAGCCCAGCTTCAACAGTTCTGTTACCATCAGGCCAGGGTTTTTGGACTTGGGGGTTTATCTTTCACAGAGAATCCTAAAGGTTGGAGGCTGAGTCAGGCCATTCCCCAGCACTGCCAAGGCCACCTCTAACCCGTGTCCCCAAGTGCCACAGCCCCAGGTTTGGACTCCCCCAGGGCTCTGACTCCACCCCTTCCCTGGGCAGCCCCTTCCAGGCCCTGAGCACTCTTTGAGGCAGGAATTTTCCCTGATATCTCATCTGAACCTGCTCTGGCCCAGCCTAAGGCCGTTTCCCCTTGTCCTGTCCCTGTTCCCTGGGACCAGAGCCCGACCCCCCCATAATTCTGGAGAGAATAAAATCCCACACAAGGCTTGATCTGATTTGGGAGATGCCAAAGCTCCAAGTCCCAAAGACACCCAGCACCATTCCTCATTTCAAGCCTGATTTTCCCTCCAGTGCTCCTGAATGTGAAGCACACTTACCAAGACAAATCTGTTTTTAACCTCCTGGACATTTCTCAGTTGAAGATCAGTAAATTCTCATTTCTTTGGGTGTGCTGGGTCTGTTTTATTGCCCTGACAAACACAGTCCTGACCCTGGAGACAGCTACAAGCTAAAACCGGGTTTGGGAAGGCAAAAGTGAGCGATCCCTGGAGGTTTTAAAGATCACCCAGTGATGGGATGGCATTTCCCTTCTCCAGGAACGTTTGTCTGGGATGGAAGTGATGCCTGAGCACATAAATCCAGCTGTAATTATCCCATTAACCTTGGGTTGGGCCTGAAAGCTAAACCAGGATCATGTCCATGGAAAATGCTTCCCCCACATTGGGAAATCATTCCTCAAGTTTCATTTGGGAGTACCGGGCTCAAGCAGCTTTTGCTGGGAGCAGAAGCAGCCTGAAGCAGCACCTCAGCTTTCCCCTCAAATCCTGCTCATGAAATCTGCCCCTTAGGGTGTGGATGGAGAGAAATGTGTTTGAGATGGGAGCAGCGGGGAGAAAAGGGCAGAGAAAACCACCCAAGGACATCCTCATGGGCTCAGCAAGAGGTTCATGGCAATCCTGGTGTTCTCCAGGCCAAAAAACGACCCCTGCTCCCCAGGGCCAGGTACCTCAGACTAAGGAAAAAGGGTAACATAAAAAAAAAAAAAAAAAAAAAAGAGGAGCAGCATGGGCTGGAAAGAAAAGCCTCCTGCCCATCAGCATCACAGTAAAACTGCCCAAATCCCGCTTAATTCCCATTAGTTGAAGGGGGCAGGAAGAGTCACATGATGGGGCAGTAAACTCAGGGTCACAGCAGTCTTGGGAAGGAAAATATTGAGCAAATCGCTGGATACAAAAGTATTTGCTGGGTCAGCACCTGAGCAGAGAAAACCCAGAGTGGGACACACATTATGGACAGCCAAAACACTGGAAAACAGAGTGGCTCAGGTCTTCACACACTGTTTTTTTAAATTTTCAGTAAAATATGGGCCAGAGGATCACTATGTTTGCCTGCTCTCGATCTTTGGTGAGTTCTGAATTAAGAAAAAAAACATTTTGGAGAGCCAGAGGAAGACAAACACTCCACCAGGATTTTTAGCAGGTAAATGAAATCCTACAGGTAACTGTGTCAGCCTGACATCAATCCTTCACGTCCTTTGGGGTGTGTGAGCTGCCACTGAATTCCTGGAGAAATTAAGGCAAGACAACAAATGCCAACACACAGGAGCCTAATGCAAAACACATCTGGTGGAGTGAGCTTAGCAAGTTTTATTAAAGCACCAGCAAATTGGGCTGAAAAAAACATTTACAGCCAGATAATGCAATTAAAAAGCTGCTGGGAAGTGTCTGAGTCACAAACTGGGGCTCGTTTAGAGCAGCTCCAGCTCTAGGGTTTTTTTCCTGGTGCAGGGAGGTTAAAAGTGAAGGAGAAGCGCTGTGGAGAAATGTGAGAAGGACAGCAAAGAACCAGGGCAGGAGTGAGCAGCTGGGCCGGGGAGTGAAGAGAGATAGGGCTGGAAATGTGGAACAAATATCAAAAGCAGAGGATGAGGGCACTGAATCCTTCCAGCAGCCCTGCCTCGGCCATGGCAGCCGTGGTGGGAGGAGGGTGATTGTATCTGGGACAGAAATGCACCAGTGAGAACAAAATCCCCCCAAAGGGCAAGGGTTCAGCTCCTGGATGAGCACAGCCAGCCCAGTGAATCCTGAGATTCCCATTCACGGAGCTGAACACTTCCCATTCATTCCCTGCCAGCCAGCATCTCCCAGCCCCGCTAAAAGGGCTCCAGAGATGGAATTTTAGATCTCTTTCCCCAAATCAGGGTTGCACTCCAGATTTACTGATGCTGCCAGCCCAGCTCCCTGCAGGCTGGGATTGGGATGTGGGGCTTTATCAGCTCCCTGCTCTCCCTCGCAATGCCATAACCATGAGCACAACACCCACGCCAGGATCCGCTGCTTCCAGTTCCCAGGGAATCACAGGCTCAGAGCAGGGGCAGGAAGAGAAGGCACCAGGGGGAAAAAAACAGCTCCAGAGGAGTTTTCCATGTGCTGCCTGGGCAGGAGCCATCAAAGGAACGCTGGCTGGGGAGAGCCGTGACAGCATTCCATGGGAAGATCCCCCTGTGTTGTCCGTTTGATTTTAAAAAGAGTTGGGTTTTAGCTACTGAGAATTTGGCAACAAAATGAAGGAATAGGAGGAGGAGGAAGAGGAGGAGGAGGAAGAGGAGGAGGAAAAGAGAAGGAGAAGGAGAAGGAGAAGGAGAAGGAGAAGGAGAAGGAGAAGGAGAAGGAGAAGGAGAAGGAGAAGGAGAAAAGAAAGGAAGAAGGAGAAGGAGAAGGAGAAGGAGAAGGAGAAGGAGAAGGAGAAGGAGAAGGAGAAGGAGAAGGAGAAAGGAGAAGGAGAAGGAGAAACCTTCCTGACACATAAATCAGCCACTCCAACATGAAAGATGGGAATCTGAACCTGCTTTTCAATCTCTGAGTAGAATGTACAATTTAGGGGTCAACCCAGCCCAAAAGGTGCAAGAGACAATGAACAGCAGCAGGAGGAACTGGGGCGGGGTGAGACACAACTGCCCCAAAACCAAATGATCCCTACAACAGATGTTAGGATGGATTTGACTGCACTGACTCAGCAGAGATTAATCAGCATCAAAATTTCCCAAAAACTGGCCTTCAGCTGACCCATGACACAATTTCCTCTTCCTTTTCCCACATACTTTTGTGTCTCCAAACATATGGGTTTGAAGTAAGAAATTAATAGTGAGGAGTAAGAAATGTCATGTTCCTAATACCCACAGCCAGCCTAACCCATATTTTACAGTACCTTCCCAAAGAAGAATGGGTTGAAGTTGCCACGAGCGATCTCCTATCGAAAGATAAAACACTTTGAAATCCTTATTTTTCTAAGTGATTATTTTAATACCACAGGAGGGAGGGACAGATTTCAATTTGGCTTCAACCCTCTCTGCCCCAGCAGTGCTGGGAAATGTGGGGGAGGAGATTGAAAATGTCAGGGTTTCTGCAGGGGAGACCAATTTCTCCAGTGCATGTGTCCCAAAAGGCAATCCAGCCTTTTTCCTGGATTGGACACGTAATGATGAACCTGCAGATCAAAGTGAGAAACATCCTCAGGGCACAGAGAGCCCCAGCCCTGGATCATGGGATGAAAGGGAACATATGGATTTCACCCTTTGCTTGACACAGATTTCATAGAGCAGCATGAAAATCAATGGGGGAAAAAACCTGACCGTGTTTTCTGCTGCTTTCATTTTCATATTTTATCTTTTAAAACTTTTTTGAACTCTGTAGAAGAGAGAAATAAAGCAGCCGAGGAAGTGGCTGCTGTGTATTGATAAAATACATTCTCAGTGTCATTGCAGAAAAAATTTCCCTCTAAGAAGCGGATTTGAGGATTTTTCCCTCCATGCAGGCTGAAATGGAGCCAGAAAGGCTTTGTGGGAAGGGTAAACACAAACTTCAGGAAAAGCAGAATCCCCAGGATGGTTTGGGTGGGAAGGGACCTTAGAGCCCATCCAGTGCCACCCCTGCCATGGGCAGGGACACCTCCCACTGTCCCAGGCTCCTCAGGGTCTCATCCCACTGCCCCACTGCTGGCCTTCCACCCAAATTCCACACATTTATCACCTCCTTCTCCTGCATTTCCTTGTGGAAAGGCCACGGGAAGTGTCCAGAGAGGGAACCTGAGGCACAGGGAGGTGCTGCAGCCCTTGCAGCCCATGGTGACAGGACAGAGACCCCACAGCCCCACCCAACCCATGGGGCTTTAGGGCTGTGCAGGAGCAGGAAATACCCTGGAATAACCAAACTCTCCCTGTGCTGCTCTGTGACACCTCCAGTCTATGCTGTGTGGGTGTCCCATGCTCCTCATCCCAGCTTTTCCCTCTCCCAGCCTCCAGTGAGAAGCGCTTCGAGATGGGAACCAAAACCACCCTGGAGATTCCTGCAATCCTGGCCCTGGTGCTGCCCAGTTTTCCCAGAATAAGGCAACTTCCTGGTGGTTTTCCCACCTTCTCCATTCTCCCTTCCCAAACTCCTCCAAGCCCTCAGAACTTTTCCCTGTTTCCACAGGCATGGATTTATTTCCTTTGGAACATCAAGGAAACCATGGGCTGGAGCAAGAAGGGGCATTGGATGTGTTTATTTCTTCCAGTTTCCGGGGTTTTTCTGAAAGTTCTTTTTTTTAAAAGTGTAGCAATTCCCCAAGAGTCTCTCCTTGCCTCTCTTCATGCCCCACAGTCACTTTTGAGATTCCTTAAAAACAGCCAGAGCCACTTTTGGGCTGCATTTTTAAGGGATCGCTTCCTGCTATTCCTACTAATCCCAGTTCTTAAAAGTTGAATTTTGGCTCAATTATTACAAGTACCAACATTTTGCACTGAGCCACTCAGAGGACTTGGGTGTAGATTTTTGGCATCACAGCTTCTCAAGGAATTATTCCTTCCCACTTTTATACATCACACAAAATTAATACAGAGCATGGAAACTGAATCACCAAAGAGTTTTAAAAAGTTAAATATTGGCAAAAAGGTGCAGATATACAAAGTGAAATTCTGAGATTCAGGATTTGATCCCTTACTACAAACAGCTCAATAGGATTTTATATACATTTTCTTTAAAGCAGAATTCTTTTACTAATTTGTCTCTTTAAATCCTGGTTTTTACTAGGGAGGATTTTATGGAAACTTCCAAGTAAAATGTAAATGAAAACAACTCAAAACTTCCATTCTGCAGTGCTTGCTGCAATCAATCAATCAATCAATCAATCAATCAATCAATCACAACCTCCTTTAGAGCAGACTTTGT
>CM019219.1:30308870-30331217 GCA_009741485.1 Malurus cyaneus samueli
CACAGTTTCCTCCTGGGTGTTTTATATTAAATAATTCTTGGTTTTCGCCCCCTGTGGCTGCTGTTTGAGTTTTCCATCACCCCCCAGCCTGTCATGAATTTACTGCCATGAGTTAGATGCTTTCACTCCATTTTAAACATTAAAATGTCTCCAAACCAGGAAAGCACCAAGAAAAGCACCGGGCATTCTGACATAGAGGAGACAAAAATTCTGACAAAAAGGATATGAAAATTGTGATAAAAATTATACAAAAATTCTGACAAAAGGATAAAAGAGGCCAAATCCAGAGTGAGGCCAAACAGTTTCACACCAAGAAAAGCACTGCCAAATTAATTTGCACTCCTTGGAGTCAAACAGAAGAGATCGGATCCCGTTATTGGAGAGCTTGTCCCCATCTCTTGTTGCACAAAGGAAGGCTCAGTCCTGACAGAATTTAATCCAAAACTGAGATTTTTAAATTTAAAATTATCCTAATCCTTGGTTCTCATGGATCCCCCAGGATCATCCCAGCTCCTGCCACCCCCATGGGCTCAGCCTCTCTCCCTCCTTTTTTAGCATCTTCCTTGTTGGTGGCTGCAGGGTTTTGTTACTAATGGAACAAAAATGCTCCAAGAACACTCATGAGCAAAACAGGGAAAAAAAATTTATTGAAAAAAAACAACCCAGTCCTCATCTTTTCCACTCGGGAGGTCAGGGCAGAGGGGAAAGCTCTTTAGGAACCCCTTGCCAACTTCTATTAGAGATTTTCCAGGATCTGCAGCAGCTCCACAACCAAGGGATATGTTGGGAAGGCTTTTTCCTGAAGTTTCTCATTTGGAAAGAGCAACTCAGAATTTTATTTTAGTCCTTTCTATCCCATTTGACGCTGAAAGACTTCACCATCCTGGGAGGAGCGGGATTTCACAGGAGAATTACCTTTACTATGGGACAATTCTAACGAAAAATGACACCAAAAATTCTCACAAAAAGGAGACAAAAATTCTGATAAAAATTACACAAAAATTCTGACAAAAAGGATATAAAAATGACACCAAAATTCCAACAAAAAAAGATACAAAAATTCTGACAAAAAGGATGAAAGAGGCCAAATCCAGAGTGAGCAAGGCCAAACAGTTTTGCACCACTATTTCCATATGCCACTTTTAAAAACGCAGCAGCAAGAAGGACATAGGATCCTTTTTCTCCTCCAAACCCAGTGACATCCACAAGCTGCTGCAGAAAAACAACACAATCCCAACTCCCAATTTCTGTGTTTTTATAAATCTGGTCACACCAAAGGTCCAGAATTCCAACTCCCAATTTCTGTGTTTTTGTAAAAAAACACCAGTTATACCAAGGATCCAGGAGAAAAAGGCCATTTATGGTGGCCTTGGCTGGGAGTGCAGCTGGGATCGAAGTTCCTAGGTTTTCAGGGATTGGGAAGCAGAGCTTGGGGCAGACAGAAAGAAAAGGGCACAGAGGTCTGGAAGCTGCCCTGAAATCTCTGTGCCCACGGTTGGGTGCCCCAAGGGAGGCTTCAGGAACCTCCTGACTTTCTGCGTTTAAAAATAGGCTGAAGGAAGAATTTGGGCTGACGCCGCTGGGAAGGAGACTGCGTCAGCCGTCCCTGCCCATCCCAACCCTTCCCGCTCCTGACGATGGGATGTGCGTGCCCTTCCCGGGGCACAACAGAGGAACACACAGCAGGGCCAAAGATTCCAAGTTTTCATTCGAAACCCCCCAGGAAAACGTTAATCCTGCTATCTCGCCCTTCCTTTCTTCACCAGGACCAGGGATCACCTCAAATAATCGGATTTTTTTTTTTTTTTTTAAATTTCACGTTTATTTATAAATTAATCTGATTTTTTGTTTAAGTTTCAAGTGTTTGCACATAAATGAATACCTTTTGGTTTTGGAGGAGGTGGAAGGGCAGGCTGAGTTTTGCTGCTTTTGCTCAGTGATGCTGCCCTGCCCACGAGGGAGCACGGATGGAAAAGGTGGATTGGGTCACCAGAGGAGCTGGTGACAGACAGGCAGGCAGACGCCAGGCTGTGCCCAGTGGAAAGGCACCATCTGATGCCCTTTGGGAGCCCCATTTCCCCCGGCCTGGCTCAGCTTTCAGGTCTCCCGCGAGCCAAAGGGAAGCGCTGCCCGCCGAGGGGGGAGCAGTGAGTTCAGCCCATTAAAAATTAAAGGACAGGAAATGATTTCCATTGATTAACCATAAACATTTGCCGCTCTCCCTTTCTAAAACCCTCCTGTGCTTGTTTGTGTGACCTTGGGCTTCTCCAGGGGCTGATGTCACCCCTGTCCCCGCAGTGACAGCCCCTTGTCCCCCACTGTCACTCAGTGCCCTCCACTGCTCCCTGCCACGATCTGCTCCACCCAAACGAGCAGAAAGGACCAAGCAAAGGGTGCATCTCCCATTTCCATCCCTCTCCTGGAATCTTTTCCAGCTCTCCCTGAAATTAAACAGCCCCAGCTCCATCTTCCCTCCGCATTTCCCTCCCTCAGAGCAGCCAAGCGCTCCCGGCAAAACGGGTGACGAGGGCAGCGTTAATTCCCCCTCTGCCAATGTCATTCCATCGAATAAAATCCCTCTGATCTTCCGCGGGGATCACCCAGGGACGAAGCATGCGAGGAATGTGCTGTTGCAGCGAGTCAGGAGCGGATGGGACGGGGATGGGATGGGGAAATGAGGAAGAGGCGTTTTTAGAGTCGTAATTAATGTCGGAATCACCGCTCTGCAAAGCCGTGCTGACCCTTGCAGACAGGAACAGCGCACTCAGACCCAGCAAAGGCAAAGTTTCAACTGTTTCGGGTAGAGCTGCTCAGGTGGTGTCAAATATTGCACGAGGACAGTCCCAAAGTGCCCTTTTTTTAAGCTTAAAGGCTGAAATGTCCCCGCACTGGCAGCAGGTCACGCACTGCTCTGCCACCGGGAGAGAAATGAGGCAAAAGCTCCTTTTGCAGGCGGCCAGGGCCCCGAGGGAGGGTGGTTCCAGGTAGTGGGGAAGCAACTGGGCTGTTTTTCAGGGCCTGCAGGCTGAGCACAGGATCGATATCGCTTTAGCGGCTGGCAGCTGATGAGATCATGGCTGCATTAACGCGGGCAGGCTGCTCACTTCCCAGAAAGGGGCTGGGGGAGGAAGGACACAGCTCCAGGGAGGGGGAGGATCCCTCCTCCCATGCAGAGAGCAGCTCCAGGGGCGATGGAGATGGCAGACAAAGGTGCAGGGGGGGGAAAACGGATGGAGAAATACGGGATTTGTGCAGGACATGGACGGTTTAGCCTGGGGCTGCCCCTGGCTGGCGTTGAAGGTGACCTTGCCTTGTGTTTTGGACTGGACACCTCCCAGGCTGCCCAGTTGTCCCCTGGGCATGGCTGGTCCTGCTGAGCAGCGCCCAAAACCCAAGGGATGGACTGATTCTCCCACAGCCAAAACCCAACACCAGCTCATCCCACATTCTGCTGCACAAAGCCGAGGACACCTGCTCCAGCCCTCCATCCCCGGTACCACAGGGACCTCCCAAAGCCTTTAATCCTGAGTTTAAAAACCTTGGGAGACCCCACCCCTTCAGCAAAGCAAACCCCAACACCTCAGGGGAGGTGGGAGTGGGAGAAACAAGGTTTCATGGCGGGATTTTATCTGGAAAACCACCTGCAGGAGGAGTGGGCCACGGTTCTGAGGCTGAAACCACTATACACCCCAATACCTCGCCTCAAATGTTAGACCCCACTGCCATCTTGTGGCAAACACTTCCTGAAATAAAGTTTAAAAATGGGGAAAATCTGTTAAAAAGTTGCAGAGAAAGTTAGGAAGCCAAGAAGGATGGGGAAATTATTGTGAACAGGCTGGGGAAACTTGTCTGTCTTAGATGATGCTGAGCCTACAACACCGTGTCAGACTCAAAACTATGGGAAAACCCAGGGGTGGCATGGTCCAAGCTGGATTTGGGGAGTGGAGGATGTCACCACACACAAAAAGTGGAATTGCCTGCAGGACCAGGACATCAGGCATAGCTCTGTCCCAGCAAGGATCACATCCCTATTCCAGAAACATTCCGGAGCTCCTGAAGTCGTTTCATGCTGCCCTGGTTTGAAGGAGCCTTCCCGCCCCAAATAGGCAGGATTTGGCTGGAATTAGGCATTGTACCTTGGAATTAGGGCAGGCAGCCACTGGGATTTCCCAGGAGGATGGTTGGGAGGTGGGATTATGGCTCAAGGTGGTCACTCCTGGGGCACAGAGCACCTCTGGGTGCAGGGACAGGGAGCGTGGATCCAGCTCGCAGCCCTGGCCTTGCCCACACCTCAGCATTTACTTTTTGCCTCATTGATCATCTGCAGTGCCTTTGCTTAGCAACTGGGCATTGCTTGCCAGGCATTAGCAAAGTGCCTGGATTGCTGCATCATCCACGGATGGCGCCCACCCCGCCAGGAACAACAGGGACAAACTGGTTTTCCTGCTGTGAGTTGCCATAAGGGACTGGCAGGTGCTGGATCAGACAGCCCCGAGGCCTCGTGTGAGCTAAAACACACCCTGGGTGTGGGTAAAAGTGACTGAAAATTCACTGACCATAAATAAATTAAGGCATCAGTTTCAAGAAATGTGGCTGCTTTCTCGACTCCAATCTCTGCTGGCAGGAAGGGAACGGGGAGGGATTGTTTTGTGAAACAGGCACAGCAAGTGGGTATTTGAGAGGAAATCTGATTTACGGATTGGGTATAGATACATGGAATAACTCTATACACCTGGCCAGCTACACAGCAATGCTTTCTGCCATTAAAATGTAAAAATCCACGTTCTCAGGAGGAACAGCAGCCCAAAGAGACACCTCCAGACCAAAGGAAACACATCCTCCACCACCTTTCTGTTCTCACTCCCTTTGGGTCGCTGCGAGTCTTTGCAGCTCTGACCTTGCTACACACGAGAGAGATGTGTTACAAGAGGCACAACCCATTCCAAACAAACTCCATCCTCTGCTTTCAGCTGGGATTTAACCCTGCTTGAGCTCCCATCATCCCTTTGTTGCTGCTCTCCACTCCTTGGAAGTTTTACATGTCAGTGTGTATTACATACAAGCGTGCCCTAAATAAATCCAGTTATATTGTCATTGACTACATCTTCATCTTCAGAGGTGAAAAGGTGTTTGGAGCTTGATCCCAGACCTGGATTAAAAGGTTTCTGTTGGCATTAAATTGCAAACAGACAGGTCTGTACATCACCTTGGGGGTTTTATGGTCTGGAAGTTGTCTCTGGGTTTTGGAAAAGAGGTGCTATCCATGCTCAGCATGCCAGGGAGCTGAGGATCTGTGGCACAGACAGCTGGGTTGCTGCTGCTGTGGCTGGAGCAGAGGCAGGAGGCTGCTGGAGCCCCATGAGTCCCCCATAAATAAATCAGCAGAGTGCTGTAAGCGTTCTGTGATGCAGGAGCGGAGAGAGACCCGGGGACACTGCTGGGAGCTGGCACAGCTGGAGCCGGTGGTGCCTCTGCTCTGAGCAGGAACAAGGAAAGCTCTTCATGCTCCTGGCACAAACCCTGCAGCACAGCCCTCTGCTCCCCCATCCCGGGACGGTGCCCAGGAACCCGATCTGCAGGAACCCACAACTGCTGAGACAACACACTTTCATCTAGCCCACAGTGGGGAGGGATTTGGGAGAAAATGGGGGGAAAAGGGAGGTTGTGGGTGCAGCATGCTCAGCACACCATGGAGCCACCCGTTGCTCTCCCAGCAACGAGACGGAAGAAGAATTAAGCAGAATTAAAGGAAGAATTAAGAGTTAAAACCCGAAAGCAATCCCAGACTGGCTTGGTTACGATTGTCATGGCTACCACAAGCAAGGCTGAGGCATGGGGCGATGCCAGGGATGGAGTTCCAGCCTGGAACTGCCCCCAGGCCCTTCCAGGAGTTTTTCCTGCCTGCTGGAACATCATCTCTGGATGATGGGAATGATGCAGGATGGGACAAATGACCTTCACAGCATCACATGGATACAGCTTCTCCTGGCTCTGCCCAAACTGGGAACAGCAGGTGAGAGCCTCAGGCCAGGACTAAACCTCCCTAGAGCCACAAGGAGGTTTCCATATCCTAAATAAGTTCTTACATAGGGTGGGGCACTGGATCCCTGCCCTTACCCTGGATGCCAGGTCACTGTCACCTTCCCTGTGGTAGATGAGGCTCGGGATGGTCACTGCCTCCAAAAACCAACAGCAAAAGGGAAAGTTGGATGTGGTTTTCTTTTCCACACAGAGCACCTGGCCTCTGCTTTGGGCAGGGGTGCAAAGGGATGTGCTGCCCCAGGGCAGGAGGAACGGACACGCTCTGCTCACACTCACACGCCTCTCTAGGCACGGCAGTTCTCTTTATTACATCAACACGTGCGGGGAAAAGAATAATAATTCATTGAAAACAGCCCAAAGCTCCTCGTTTGAGCAGTAGTGTCATTAATGTGAGGTGCAGGGGACAGGTGAGGAGACAAGGGCTGGAGTTTGGTCTGGGCAAATGGTCTGGGCAATCCACCTTTGGGAGTGGATTGAGGAGAGCATTGTGGATTCACAACCACACACACCAGGAATCCCGACGGGAATGGTTCTGCTGAAATAAATCACACACACAGAGGGCACGGGACCATGCCGTGCTCGGGAAGCAGCAGCCACAGCTTCTGCCCAAAGCAGGGTGCCTGTCGTGGTCACACACAACTTCTCCATCACACTCAAACCCTCGGCAACTTCTCCATCACCCTCCAATCCCCGAGAGCGGCACAGCACTGTGCTCCGCATTTTTCCCACGTGTATGAAAGCAGCAGAATTCCCGAGACTCCAGGTTGAGTGATACAGATCCCAGGCTCCCCCTGCAAAACCCCTCTGTGGGTGCCTGATACCGGCACGGGGGAACAGAATCACAGAGTCATTAATGTGGAAAAGTCCTGCAGGATCAGCGAGTCCCACCGAGGTAACAGCAGGCAAAGCCCGCGGGTGGAGCAGCGCGGGCTCTGGTTTTTGAGGAGAATGGGATCGCGAAAGGGGGGCCGGGGCGAGAGGCAGCACCTGTCCCGGGAGCGGGGCTGCCGGGGGTGCTGGCGGCTCTCGAGCAGCCACCCAACAACTTCCCGGCCCCGCCGAAAACTTTTCCCAGCGCCGGGAAGGCACCGCCGCCCCCCCGCGCCCCGGCCGAGCATCCCCCGGGAGCCGCAGCGGAGCCGCGGCGGGGAAGGGAAGAGCGAAGGGAGGAGAGAGGGAGGGAGGTCCGGGCTGTCCGATCCCCCGCAGGGCTCCTTCCCGGCCGCTCGGAGCCCCTCCACGCCCCGGGCACGGTCCGTGCCGGGGATCCCAAGCGCGGGGGACGCGGCGTCCCGGCCACCGCGCTCGGAAATGGGGTTCGCGGAAGGGGAGAAGAGGGGATGCCATCCCTACCTCTCGGCCTTGGTGAACTTGCGGAAAGCCTGGCGGAGGTCGTGGAAGGAGCGGTAGGTCTGCGGCTCGGCCGAGATGCCCTGCGCCCGGGTGGTGCGGGGCCCGATGTGCGGGCTGGGGGCCGGCAGCACGGACTGGCATTTGTGCAGCCGCCGCCGCAGCTCTTGGATCTCCTCATCCTTCTCCCCCAGGCGCCGCTCCAGCTCCTTGATCCGCTCCTCCTTCAGCAGCAGCAGCTTGGTGAAGTCCCCTTCGAGCTCGGTCATTTTGGGGGCGCCGGGCCGGTCCCGCTCTCATGGAGCGGCTCCCGGGAAGGGGCAGGGGCGGGGGTGCGGCTGCGCCCGCCCCGGCTCAGGGCAGCGGCCCCGGCATCGCCCCGCGCCCGCCGGCCAGCGCCGAGCCGGCCGAGGGGCGAGCAAAACCAGCCCCGAAACAGCGGGAAACAAGGGAAAAGGGAGCGGGGGGAAAGGACGAGAAAAAGGGAAAGAGCTCTTGTGCCACTCTGCGAGGCTGGGATCCTGGAAATAGCAACAATTACCATGTGATCGCAGGGTGACGCAGCTCCTTGTAACTGGAGCCGAAGACTTGGGATTCAAACAAGAACACTTCATAAATATTAAATTGCCTCCTGCTAATGAGCCACGTGGAACCGCCCCCCGGCCCGCCTGGCCCGGCCCCCGGCAGCTCAGCATCCCCGGCAGCTCAGCATCCCCGGCAGCTCAGCATCTCCGGCAGCTCAGCATCTCCGGCAGCTCAGCATCTCCGGCAGCTCAGATCCCCGGCAGCTCAGCATCTCCGGCAGCTCAGCATCCCCGGCAGCTCAGCATGCCGACCCGGCGCCCCGGGAGCACAGCACCCCATTCCTCCCCCCTGGGAGCTCAGCATCCTATTCGCCCCACCTCAGGAAGTCAGCATCCCATTCCATCCCCTCCCCGGGAGCTCAGCAGCCCGGCTCTCTACTCCGGGAGCCCTGCATCCCATCCCGCCCCACAAGAAGCTCAGCATCCCAGCCCTGCCCTCGCCCCACATCCCAGCTGCTGTTACCCTCAGCACTCTCCTGCTGCCCCCCCCCCCCCCCCCCCCCCCCCTTCACTTCCCTCCCTCCTTCCCTGCCCAGATTATCCCGTGTACCTCATAGCTGGGACACCCCACATCCGCCCCGTCTCAGTACCTGCATCCCTCCCCACATCCACCCCCTCTCGGTACCTGCATCCCTCCCCAGCAGGTTTCCGGGCTCCCGGCTCTCCTCCAGGCGCCCACCTGGCTGCCTCGCCTTCCCTGCCCTCCAGGTCACCTCCCTGCACACGCCAGCCACCCCCCACCGCCCCGTGGGACACGCAGACACCCGGTGTCCCCTCATCCCAGCATGCACGGACAACCTGCACCCCACGGCCTGAGGGAGCAGAGCCCATCGCCAGGCACATAGACTGTGGCACATCCCCGGTGGCACCAGATGGGGAGCAGCCGGAGCGCTTGGCCAGCATGTCCGGAGGGGGAGGAACTCACCCTTCCCGGACTTATTTGGAAGAGCCCATCATGCGCATGAATTTTTAATGCCGGCTGGCAAAGGGCACCATCAGCTCCCCTATCACATTTCCCTCCCAAACCACTCTCGTTTGCAAGCAGGGATTTCAGGAGCCCCTTGCTGCAAGCAAAAAAAAAGGGGAGGGGTGTTTTTTCCGGCCCCCACAGCCAGGCCTTGGGCACTCCGGTCGGCCAGGGACCGCTCAGGGTCTCCATCCCATCCCATGGAATCTCGGGCCACAGCTTTAGGGACAGACTGCCCGTTCTGCTAGGGCAGGGCAAGGAGAGGGCAAAGCATCTGAGCTGGAGGACAAGGCTACACCGATGGAGTATTAAATTAAGGTGGAAAAATCAATTAGCAGCGTCTCTTTCTGTTAAGGAGGTGGGGGTGGTGGGGTGTTTTTGCACACTGGCGTCTGTACCTCCAGCCTTTCACGCATGGTTGGAAACCGCCGGGCTCGGAGCTGTGCCCATCCTCGGACTGGGAGCATCCCTGCGGCCAAGTGGTCAGGCAGTTCTGGAGGAGGAGGGGCAACTAATTAACAATGATTAGTAGTAATTGCACTGGGCTTTATTGGCGGGCAGAGAGCGCCACCTCGTGGGCGACACGGCCGAGATTTTGGGGCAGCTTGGCCCTTCCCAGGGAGCTCGGGCAGGGAAAGCAGGATGCTCGAACAGCCGTGGGAGTGTCCGGGATGCGGGCGGGATCTCCCCAGGCTCCCATCGGGACCAGGAAGGCAGGGGCCGCCCCATGCCCGGTGCTGCCCTTTAGGTCCAGCCTCTTTAGGTACGAGCGGGTCCGCGGCAAACCCGGGGCCGTGTCACAAAGGGGGCTCACGGGGACACCGGGGCGTTGTGACGCCGGTGCCACGGGGCCATTGTGACACAGGCGCCCGCCGATGGCCCCGCGGTCCTGTGGCACTGCGGGTCCCCGCGGGCCCGGGGCTGCTCCAGGAGCATGCCGGGCTGTGCCCTCCCGCAGCGCCGAGCACCGCGCTCCGGAGGCCGCAGCTCCCCAGGATAGCTGCGAGAGGATGCCCACGGAGAAGAAGCCCAGTCCTCCGCCCTCCGAGAGGCACCTGCTGAAGGATGGGGCAGGAGAGACAGGCGGGGATGGGGTCGGTGCTGGGTCAGGGCAGCCGCCTCCGCCCAGCACCTCCCGCGTCTCTTTCTCCCTTCGCCCGCAGACGCAGCAGTCCCAGCCCGGGGGTGTCCCGAGCTCGTCTCCATCGCTCCGTGGCACCAGATCCTCACGGCATTCCCAGCTCCAGAAGCAGCAGCCTCAGCCTGGAGGCTTCCCGAGCTCGGCTCCATCGCTCCGTGGGGCCAGGCCCTCACATTCCCGACTCCAGATGCAGCAGCAGTCCCAGTCTAAAGTTTTCCCGAGCTCGGTTCCATCGCTCCGTGGGGCCAGGCTCTCACAGCATTCCCGGCTCCAGATGCGGCAGTCCCAGCCCGGGAGTTTCCCGAACCCGACTCCACCGCTCCGTGGGGCCAAGCCCTCACGGCATTCCCGGCTCCAGAAGCAGCAGCCGCAGCCAGGGGCCTGTGAGAGCTCGGCTCCATCGGTCGGTGGGGCCGGGCCCTCACGGCATTCCCGGCTCCAGCAGGGCGCCAAGAGCCAGCCCAACCTGTCCAAAGCGGCTCGGATCTCCGGGCAGCGCCGCAGCCTGGCCGGGCCCGCTCCGCTGCCGCCGCCGGCAACACGGCGGCCGCGGGCAGTGCCGCCGCTGAGGAGCTGCGTGGCCTGTTCGTGCAGGGCCGCGCTGGAGAGCCGCCGGCAGCGCGCTCCAAACCCCCACCCCCGCCCCGCAGACAGACAGAAGCCACCGCCGCCTCCGTGCACCGGCTCGTCCAGACCGACACCCCGACAACGGAGCTGCAGGATTCGGCCGCTGCGGAGCGTGTGGATCAAGAGGCGCAGACCGAGAGCCTGACCCCGGAGCAGGGCAGATGCCGTGTCCCGCTGTTCATGGATCGGGACGCGCAGACGGACACCCCGGTACAACCCCCAGCAGTGCCTCATTCCCCCCCCGAGGCCCGGAGCCCCCGGCCCGCCCGCAGCCTCTCTCGCTGTTCCGCAAGCTGCTCCGGGCGTGCTGCTGCTCCAGCGCCGGGGCACAGCCCGAGCAGCCCGGCAGCAGCGCTATCTGTCCCACGGTGGGGATCAGGACTTGGATGATCCCCCTGGAATCCACCGAGGGCCCCGAGTGTCCTATCTACTCTTGGCCGTGGCTCGTTGAGACCAGTCTGTGATTCATCGCAGATCCCAAATAAACGATTCCCATCCTAGTGGTGCTGCTCTGTGCCTGGTCCTTCGGGAGAAAAACTGTAGGAGTGGTTGGCTGGCTCCAAACAACTGGTTGGGAAGTGTGTGGGGGAACAGGGTGAGCCCTTAGGTGGGACTGACACTGCTCCCCCCCACCCCCAGAGCCTTAGTCAGCCTCAGGTCACGCTGGAATGATGGTGACCAACACTTGACAGTCACAACTGGAAAAGACCAGGACCAAAATCGTCCGCAAGACAGGGAAAATTCCAGCCCAAAACAGGAATAATATTTCCCTTCAGCCAAAGGAGGGATAAAGTTATGAAGGAAGGAAAAAACCCTGTGGAATTGATTCCCCTGGGGATCAAGCACAGCTGGCTCTGCCTGTCCCCTCTTATCTGGCACCACAGAACCTGTCACAAGGACAGGAACTGACCCTGGAAGGACATTCCTGGATTCCTCTTGTCAAAGTGCCTCGGCTGAGTAGGAGAAAAGCATCAGCAGTGAGAATGAACATCTGGTACAGCAGCTGGACGGAAGGAGAAAGGCCCAGGGTGGAAAAGAGCTGGATGGGGCAGGTGTGGCCTCAGGTAGAGCCAGCAAATGCAGGAACCATCCTGGATCCTCACTGGGCCTCCTGGTGCCTCCCCTCAGCCCCAGGAGAAGAAAAACGAGGATTCATCTCACTTAGCTGGGAATAAAATAGATTCCACTGCCTGGCTCTGAGGAGGATGAAGGTGGGCACATCCCATGGGGATGTCAAGCACAGTCACTCATCCTGGCATGCTTCCCAATCGAGGTTTTAATAAACTTAATAAAGTTTTAATAAACTTAAATAAATATTGATGGTTCAAGACAACCAGGTGGACAATTGGAGTTATGCAGGAGTGGATAGTTGGAGTTGTAACTATTTCCTCCACATTGGAGAGTTCATGGCACAGTGACAACTTCCTGATCTCCCTTTTTAAGGCTAATAAAGATGGTGGAGGTAGGGGATTTTTAACCTCTTTTGTAGAGAAGGAAGAAAAAGTCTCGTATCAGTACAGTTCCTTATTTTCTGTTTGTGGATGAAATTATGGATTTGAGAGCCCTTTGCTCCACAGAATGGAGCAGCTTGAGGTAATTGTTCATTTTAAAGGCAGAACGATCATTTCCTGGTGTGTTTTAATTACTTCTGAAATGCTTCAAATCTTCATTCTGGGGTTTTTATTTTCACTGGGCTGGTTCTCAGGGTTTTCTTGCTCCTTTGTGTGTGTGTGTAGGGCAGTGGGTTGGCTGTTTTTCATCACTTGTTTTACAGACCTTATGTTTTTCCCAGGACAACATTAACCTGTGTAAAACCAAAATTACGGTGAAGAATAAATTCATCTGGGGATCAAAATTCTCCCCTGAGAATGAAACAGGATGAGTTTGTACTACTTACTTAACAATTTTAGATGCACAACCATCGCTTTCATCCAAACTTTTTAAATTATGGATGAACCCTTTTCTCAAAACATAGTCACCTGAAGCAGTTTCAGGTTCTCTGATCAATGAAATTTCTTATTTTCTATAAATTAAATTATAGATTTGATTATGGATGGGAGACCCTTTTGTGTATTTAAACATAAGAGCTTGTGGCCTTTCTGTCAGGATATGCAGCCAGGAAAGGAGGATCCTCTTTTCTCAAAACCTGAGACAGTTTCAAATTCCCGGGGACGCTCGTGCTGCTGCCATTCCCAAACCTCTGTCCTTCCTGAACATGGAAAACAGAAGGATCTCCACCACGCAGCAGCCACCTGACTGCTTTAAAATGCAGTTTTTACAGTTTCTGCCTTGCAACAACCCCACATGCATCCAAAGACGGATGCAGCTTTCCCCAAAGAGGTTTTTTTAAAACCAGCCAAACAGTTCCAGGAGCTCCACTTTTGGTTTGAGTTGTTTCATAGTCCAGCAGCAGAGAGAGAAAACCCCAAGGATGTCGTGAGTTCAGGATAATTATGTATTTTCTGTGAATTACACCAGCAGCTGTGCCCTTGCCCTCAGCCCCACACTCTGACAGTCTCTCCAGCCTTCACCACTTTGCTGCTGGACCCCAACTGGAGCTATGGACTGTCCTTTGGGAACAGCTTTTACTCAAACCCGATCTCTGGAGCAGGGGAGAGCAGGAGCAGGTCCCAGGCTGCCTCCCCACCCAGGCACTCTGGGGTTGGAGTGTGGGAGCTGTCCAGAATGTGGGCATTATTGACATCCCAGCTGGCTTGGAAGGAAGAACCTGCTCAATTAAACACACTCAATATTTACCTGGGCTCTCGATTCACGGCTACATCAATATATTTTTATCTGTAATAGTAGATGGCACTAAGAACACCCGGTGACACCGACTCCGAATGACCAGGGAGCGCCACCTTTCCACAACCAACTGCTGCAACTTCAAGGTCGGCTCCTGGGAGGCCAAAATCCCAGAGCAGGAGGCTTTGGAAGTGTTTGGGATCCGAGCCTCCCCTCCGTCCCCACCCCAATCCAAAGCTTCGCTCCGCGTCCATCGGCGCTTCCCGGAACGCTCCCTGCGCAAGCTCTGGGCTCAGCCCGGAGCAGCTGCGGCTCCATCGGAAGATAAGAATATTTCTAAAGGCGCAGCGATAAAACAGCCGGCAACAAAACGCCAGCACGACACTGAGAAGCCTCTCCAAGGCGACTGAGCGAGCCGGGAGCGGCAGGGAACAGAGCATGAGGCTCCCGCAGCCCCACCGCGTCCCCGTCCCTATCCCGACATGTGTCCCGCTGTCCTCCCGGATGGCACTGCGGGCACACGGGCAGCGCCCGAGGGGTGCCCAGGCCAGCAGGAGGAGCGGCTGGAAGCCCGGGGACAGCGGGAGGAGCCGCTGGAAGCAGAGGGACGGGACCCTGGGCGCCCCCGAGGCACAGGAACAGCCACATCCCATTCCTCTCTCTGCCCATCAGGATGCCCGGAGAGCCCGGCCAAGAGGGAAAACTGCCCAGGGAAACTCGGCTGCTCCTCAGGGCACGGAGAAGGAGATGCAGGCTGAGACCAGGGCAGGGGGATTTGTTCACGTGTCCCGCTGCCTGTGGATCAAGAGGCACAGAGGGAGGGAGTTGCTGGAGCTGATCCGAGCAGCGTCTCCGCCCCGCCCCAGCATCTCTCCCACGCTGAGCTCTGCACGGTCCCGTTTCTCCGGGATAAACCCACCCCGACCGTCCCCGGCACTAGCACTGCGCTGTTGATACCGGGCCAGCCGGAGTTTTTGGTGCGGATGCCATGGCTGTAGCCCAGGCAGCTCCTGCAAGTGCTGGGGAAGCGCTTTTCCCACCCTCAGTCACTGATGCCTTTTATCAGTGCACGTTCTGCTTTTCGGCCGGCCGAGAGAGACCGCCGTGAGTTCATCCAAGGAAAGACCCGTGAGGAAAGGCTCCCGGAATGTCTGGCAGGATTGAGTCCTCCCTCCCCACAACTCCCAACATGGGTGTGGGCGAACATCCCCAGCCACGGCTCCGCACGTTCGGAGCAGGCAAAACACGCCGTGCTGCTGGAAATAACCCCAGAGCTCGTTCTCCCGGCTCCCCGCGGCTTCTCCGTTACGAGGCACTGCAGAAAACAGTTTACAGCCGGCAGATATGTAAAATATGCCAGCTATTGAACCCAGGAAGGCTCAGCGCCTTCATCTCTCATCCCGGCCCCGGCTAATAAAGGCAGCTCGCTCAGCTCACCCCAAGCACGCAGACATTACTCAGGCTGGGCTGTAATTATCCCGCTGGAAACCGTGCCAGCTCTCCCTTGGTGTAACTTTAACAGAGTATCAAAGGTGATGCTGGATTTTTATAAAATCAATACTCTGCCTTTTACTCCAGCTCTGCAACCCCCACCGTTCTCTCTTTTAAAAACTCGCTTTTGCAAGCCAAGAGCCTCTGCAGCAGCAGCAGCAGCAAAGTGGAGTCGAGGTCACAGCCTTGTGTGATTTGGAGGAGCTAGATGAAGGCAGTAATCCCCACCATGGTAAAAAACCAAAATATTCAGGATTTGTGGCTTGCTTCAATAGTGGCAAAAGTCTGAACCTATTTCACCCCCACCCCCATCTCTTAATATTAGCTGAAGTTTCCTGGCAACTTCCTAAGGGTTGCTTTATGGACACAGATTTCATGGGAGGGCATTTTAAGACTGTGAAAAGGAAGGATTAATTTTGTGCTGTTCCCTTCTTCGGTGATCATTTTAGTCCCTATTTCACTGGGTAATTTAATAAACTGTGTCACCTCCTCAGTGTCTCATTTGCTAACAGATATGAGCCTTCTCACAGTGCAATAACTCCCTAAATGAGAACAAAGATATTTATATTAAAAAATCAGCGTTCTCATTCCCTTTGGAGATGATGCCATGGAGCAGCCGGTGTGCTGAGCTCCTTCTGAGCTGGTCCCAGGATTTCTTGCAGCCTGACACCTTCACAAAGTGCCTTGGAGTTGGCTTGGGGCACGAGCAGTGTGGGGATGGCTGTGCTGTGTGTCTGTGTCCTGCACACCCTGCAGCTGCTGAAGTGTGTGAGAAACCCATCCCTCCTCACAGAAAGCTCCTGGTGATGCTGCTCAGGCGTTTCATTGAATCCTAGAATGGTTTGGGTGGGAAGGGAGACCTTAAAGATCACCCAGTTCTAACCCCACTGCCATGGGCAGGAAACTGGGTTGAATCCCCAGCTCTCTGCTGTTAATTGTAATCCATCAGAACTCCCATCACAAGGACATTGCACGAGGAATGCAGAGGAAATCATTCCAATCACCAAAATCTGGGATTTTTGGCTTGTGAACTTTCATGAGTTCACAAAGCCAGGCTGGGAGAGCTGGGAGTGCTCACCTGGAGAGGAGAAGGATCCAGGGAGAGCTCAGAGCCTCTGCCAGGACCTAAAGGGGCTCCAGGAGAGCTGGAGAGGGACTGGGGACAAGGGATGGAGGGACAGGACAAAGGGAATGGCTTCACACTGCCAGAGGGCAGGGCCAGATGGGAATTTGGGAAGGAATTGTTCCCTGGGAGGGTGGGCAGGCCCTGGCACAGGGTGCCCAGAGAAGCTGTGGCTGCCCCTGGATCCCTGGCAGTGCCCAAGGCCAGGCTGGACATTGGGGCTGGGAGCAGCCTGGGACAGTGGGAGGTGTCCCTGCCATGGCATGGGATGAGTTTTAAACTTCCTTCCAACCCAAACAATTTTTGGATTATATAAAATACTTTGGTATCCCACATTAAATATTTTTCTCACTGCAAGAAGCTGGAAATATTTCCTTGTATTCTCCTCTTTCTTTGTGGCCTTTTTTCTCACTGCTGCTCATGCCACTGCTCTGGAGATGGTCCCACAGCCTCAGCTCCTTGCCCCATTAATTTAAATTAAAATGACCCTCAGAATGTTGCGAGCAGAATGTCATTTTCCTTAAGGAAAATTAAGAAGCTAAAAATATTCCTTTAGCTACAAGGGTATCATCACACCCTGCTCTCCCCACAACTGCTCCATGGCATCATAGACTGGTGGGAAGGGAAAAAAACCCTCCAGCTATTCCCAGCATAGCAGGGATTTCATTCTGGCTTTATCCAGCCCAATCCCCCAGACTCCACGTGGGCTCTGGCACATTTTAGATCAATATTATTAACTTTCCCCTTTGGAGGCACTTCCACAATGGGACACCCCAACCACGGACTGCAGAGAGTTTCCTTTTTAATAAAGAGGGGGAAAAAATAAACTGCACAAGTGGGACCTGTTGGGACTGCAGGAATCCGGCATCCAAATTTAGAGCTCTCAACATCTACGTCTGAATTCCTGCTGGGTTTTTTTTTCCCCTCTCTGCTATCCCAGAAGAATTTCCCTCTCTGCATTTGTGGATCTTAAGGCTGTATCCTCCCTCCCACTCAGCATGGGGCGATTTGTGAAAAATGGTGAATGTGAACAAAAATTAAGAGTTTTGTCATAACTGTGTTTTTTACAGTCACTTTCTGCCAGACTTTTCGATGGTTGTCATAATACCTTCCTTTTTTATCATCTTCCATCATTTGATTTTATCACAAATTTAAGCAAAAACTTTTCTGAGCTCATATTTTTTAAAATATGCAGTTCTACTGTATATGTTATTACAATTTTTAAAAAAAATCTATATTATAGTTTTTAGGCAGCTGTAAACCAAGGATGAAAATTGTTCCACCTTTTAGGAGAACTCATCCTGAACATTTTTCCCCTGTGCAGCCGTGGAACAAAGCCCTGGCACCCCTCGTGCCCCTGCTGGCACTGGTGTCAGGGGTGACAGAACAGCTGGGCCAGCCCCAAATCCATTCCCAGACAGAAATGCTGCTTGGAAATGCTCAGCACCTCCCCTGTGACCAACCCAAACAGCTCCCTGCTCCTCACAGCCGTGTCCGGAGCCAAAACTGCTGACAACTCGTGGCCATCTTGGGATGGTGATGCCACCAAAGGCTGCTCCTCCTCAGCATCCTCCAGATTCCCGTTGGATCTGCTCCAAAGGCAGCCTGGCTGTGGCTGGGAGTATCTGGGGGAACTGGTTTTGGGGTGCAGCCCAGCTTTTTCTTCCTCAGCCCGCTGCCTTTGGGCACAGAGCCTGGAGGTGACACCACAACCAGCAGCAAGAAACTCATGAGATGTCAAAAGCAGCTCTGGGAAATCAGGAGGGTGCCAAAGCAGCGGGAAAGGCCTGTGGAGAAGGAGCCCATTCCTCTCTGCTGTGAAGGGAATGCTGAGCAGGAGAAACTGCAGCATGAGCTGGGCCCCAGCCAGGAGCAGCTCTGTGGGATCTGGGTGGAAACGTCAGCTCCGAGTGACCGCGGGGAAAGCGACGACCTCCAGGCGCAGCCCTGAACTCTGGGGACAATTTCCCACAAGTGGCTCTCGCCCCGTGCTGTTCTGACCCTAAAAGCCCATCGGGAGCAGCTTTCCTGCTTCCCTGGAGCTGCAGCTCGTGCAGTTGCTGTGCCTCAGCATCTCCAGCAATCCCACCGGGAAAGGGTCCCCGGGAGAACCTGGAGCAGCAGGGCCAGCCCCAGCATGGGGATCCCCCAGCACTCAGAGCTGCTTTCCCAGCCCCTTTCCCCCCTCTAAAAATGGGGCTATTTTTAACCCCAAATCCTCACTCAGCTCCTGCAACCCAGCTCCTGGCCAGTCCAGGCATTAACTCTCTTGTTTTTGTTGCTATTCCTTTCTTCTCTGGCTCACATCCTGCTTTTCTGGGACAGCACATGGAGCTCCAGCTCCTTCACTGGGAATGTTTGACTTTCCGAGCCTGCCCGGTGCCCTGGGCCATCCCCGTCACAGGCTGCTCTGTGAAGCCTCCTCCACTTTTACATCTTTATATCAATATTTAGGTGTTGGAGCTGAACTGTTTATTTCACTTTCTCCCAGCATCTTCCCAGAACATCCTGTAGCTTCTTCCCAGCCTTTATTTGGATTTGCACAGCGTTTTAACAATAATCCTGTAATTTCCCAGCAGAGCCGTTAGTGCCAGGCTCCGTGAGAAATGAATATCCTGAATATCAATGTTCTTTTCCTCTTCGATCTTGCCTTGTTTGGCAGCTATTTTTACCACCATTCCCTCGAGGACTCTCTGCTTTCTAAATACATTTGGAGTTTAAAATCCTGAGCAATGTTCAGCTTCTGTGACTTTTGCTTTTGGGAGCTTCTGAGCAGAGAAACCAATCCAAGACAATGCTCAACTCCTGCAGACTCTCCCAACAGGTGCTCAGGTTTAAGTTCCTCACAAAGAGAATTTTCACAATGAAATCTTTTTTTTTTTTACAAAGGAATGACACCCTGTTCTGCTCACCACATATTCATATTGTCTCGGGGAGGGGGGGGCAAACAATGAAAACCCCACGGATTTGCAAAAGCACCGTGAAAGGTACAGCTTAAAAGTTCAGTCAGCCCTGACTGTGGCAGTAAAAGTATTTCAGGTGGGAAGTATTTCAGGTGGAGGAGGTGAAAAAGAATAAAAATCATCTCAGGAGGTACAAATCCATCAGGGATACACACAGTTGGGGAATTGCTTGGGGGGTTTTAGGTTTTTTTTAATCTAGGAAAGTTTTACAGTGAAAAATAATGAATTCTTGAATGCTACTGAACTGTTACTGAAACCTCTTGCATATAGAGTGTAAAATTGCTGCAAACTGGTTTCAGAGTCTTTTTGGGGGGGATTTATTATTTTTTACCTGTATTTATCACCTTTTTTATGCCTTGTCACAGCTGAAAGCACCAGCTCTGTCAGGGATCCCTGACACCCAGGGAGCCTCTGCATAACCCAGTGAGCAAAACCAACAAACCCAGCTGCCTTTCTGAAACATCTGAATTCATATTTCTGCTCCAGCTGCTTTGTTCTGCATTTGAGCATTTTCTGCATCACCTGCTCCCTGCCCTGGAGCCTGGGAACAGCCAGATAAGCACGCTCTGCTCCCAGGAACCTCCTCATCCATCAGCTAAGGGATGATTCCCATCGCTTTGGGAAGAGAATGAGAAGGAGGATTGCTCTTCAGAGTGTGTTTTTCACCCAGGTGAAGCTGTGTTGATGAGGAAGGACACAGAAAGATGTGTGATTTCCAGAGCCTGGTTTTGCTGCCTTCCCAAGCTGGTCCCCACAGGCAGAGCTGTCCCAGAGCCTGGGGCTCCACATCCAGCCCGGTGTCACCGCTCCAGGCTGGGGACAAACCTCTCCTTGGCTCTCTGATAGAACATCACCACAGCCAGGACCTGGGAAAAGCCGTTCCCAGAACACACAGAACAGAGTCCAGCCTGCCTTCAGGTCTGTGGGAGGCATTTTTCCTGTTCTGATTGGATTCCTGCCAATTTAAACACACGTTTTGGTTTTCCTACAGCACAAGAAGTTCTGTCGCATCTCAGTTTGGAGCTTGGGGAGCAGCATCCACATCCAATCTTTTTAAGGAGTTTTTTGGGCAATCCACAGGTACCAATCCTCCTCCTTGGGAATCCCTGTCCAACGGCCCAAAGGCAGCAGAAATTCTCTGCCAAGGCTGGAGAGACAGCTCTGATCCATCTGTGACCTTGTCATAACAGAACTGGCCCTGAATGGGACAAAATCTTGAGCTTTCTCTGTGCTGGGTGGCTCCTGTCCCCTCCAGAGGTCCCTCTGGATGCTCTCAACTCCCAGTTCTGATGGACACCAACATCAGGAGGGACCAGCCCAGCTCAGGGAGCCCCATCCCACTCCTGAATCCCAGACTTTGCTCTCTAGTCCAGCTGAACACATTCCCACTGAAACCTCACTTGCAGGGAAACAGCCAAAGACATCTGAGCTCCAGGGAGAACGTTTATTTACAATTCAGACTTTACACATGCACTGCATGGCATCTGAGGGGGTTTCTCTCCTCCCAAACGTACAAGTCAGGAATTAAAGTATCTGGAAATGTCCCGGGCTGGGTGTTGTCTCACAGAACTTCAGGGGAAGTTGAGCCCAGGATGGGGTCACTGCTCACAGCAAGGGGAGCCAGGAAATCTTGGAGGGTGGATGGCATTTTTATATATTTGAGGTTTTCCTCAACAAGACCAAACCAAACCACCCCCTCCGCAGCAGGAATCTGATGTGCTGGGAAGAGCAAGGATGAAAGTGCCTCCAACATCACCCACAGCAGAGCTTATCCAAAAAATTGGGATATTGGGAATTGTTCCCTGGGAGGGTGGGCAGGCCCTGGCACAGGGTGCCCAGAGAAGCTGTGGCTGCCCCTGGATCCCTGGCAGTGCCCAAGGCCAGGCTGGCCAGGCTGGACATTGGGCTGGGAGCACCTGGGACAGTGGGAGGTGTCCCTGCCATGGATGGAATGGAATGGGATGGGATTTAAGGTCTCTTCCCACCCAAACCGTTCTGGGATTCTGCTCTGGAGTGGTGGTGTCAGTTTTTACTTAAAGAAACACCATTTTCACCAGGCTTGGAAACATTTGAAGGTTTAAGTCTCGCCACAGCTGAAAAGGGTTTGTTTGAAAATATTCAGAAAATTTGTTTGCAAGCTGCAAAAGGAGTGGATTTCCCATCCCTCGCCCTGCAGGGCAGCTCAGAGGAGGGTGCTGGCAGAGCTCCTTCAGAGCAGCAAACTCCCCAAAAGCTGCCAGGGTCCAAGATATATTAAAATAAAATAAAAACAAAATAAATACTTGAAAGGACAAAAAAAAAAAAAAACCCTCACACCATGCTGAAGTGACACAGGCTTGCTTAAACTACTATTTTTACTATTTTTCCAATCTTTTCTATTAAATATTGACTCTGCTCGTGGTTAGGAGTCACACATCCCAAACTAAACACCGCTGCCTTGCATCACAGACCCTTTTTTGTTTGGATCTGGCCTCATGAGGGGAGATGCAGCCCCGCCACCCACCTGAATTTAGGATGGCTTGGCAACCCTGAGCTCCAACAGTGGGATTTTGCTGCCTGGATCCAAACCGAAACCCTCAGGGAAGTCCACGTTTAGCCCAGGCAGTGGGGCCAAGCCATAACTCGAGGCTGAACTGCTTTTTGTAGCCTCCTGAAGGGGGAATGAGCCCTCCTGCCTCTGAGCCAGGGTCAGATCCAAAATCCCAAAACTCCAAAACCCCAAAACCCCAAAAATAAGCCACCCAACCCAGCAAACAGACCACCCACCCACCCCACTGGGGAACGGGGAGAGGGAAAGAACGAGGCTTAGGGAAATATTTGGAGAGCTCCAGCCCTTGGCCAACCCTATTTTGGATTTGGAGAGTTGCAGCCCATAGCCAGCCCTATTTTGGGTTCTGAGCACTTTGGGGCTGCTGGAGCAGAGGGTGGAAGTCCCCAGCAAGAGCTGTTTGCATTCAGGGGGCAGTGGGGCACTGTCACCCACTGTCACCCCCCATTCCCAGTTTGGGACCTTCCTTTCCCAGGAATTCTCAGCACCCACTTGTTTAAAAAAATATTTTAATTTAAAAATGTTATTTTAAATTTTTTTTAAATTTTTTTTTTTTTCAATTTTTTATTTTACTTTTAATTTTTTTAGTTTAATTTATTTTTTTTAATTTTAGAAAAGATTAATTTAGAAAAATTCAAATAAAATTTTAAAATAAAAACATTTTTTTAAATTATTTTATTATTTTGATTTTTTATTTTATTTTTTAACATCTTAAATACACCATCTTCCTCTTTTTTTTTTTTTTTTTTTTTTTTGGTTTTTTTTT
>CM019219.1:30340263-30377378 GCA_009741485.1 Malurus cyaneus samueli
CCTGTCTTTAGATAACTCAGCACAAGGTGGGAGATTGTGGTGACCTCCCCCAGCGGCTGCATGACGCCGTGTCGATTACGGACCTTGCGTTTGGCTGTGTGAAGGGTGCACCACGTCTGGGCTATCACGGCCGGAGTCCGATTGAGCAACGCAGCACGAGGTTCCCGTCCCTCGGCTTCCCAGGATGGGGGGTGGCTTGCGCTCAGCTGAAAAGCTCCACAACGATGGAAACGGGGGGAAGCATCACCTGTGCAATGACAGAATTTGCACGGAAAGCAGGCCGCACATTGTCTCACTGCGACAGCCAAGGTGGTGAAAGCCAGTGACCACATCAATGTCGCGCTAATGGCACCCCCACTAAGGCTGCAGAGTTTCCTGCCATGGGCTGTTGAGGAGTGGATCCCTCTCATCTCTGTCGCTCTTGGGCACTTGTTGCCAAGAATCTAGTCCGTTGTGCTTTTGCAGCGTTGTCACCAAATCGCACACAAAGGTGACCTCTGTGATGCCGAGCCCAGCCCCTTCCCTCGCTGTATTTTTTTCTTTGCTGTGGTGACTCTGGACCATCCCTCTGCCCGCTGTCACCGTCCACAGCCTCCGTTCCAGCGAGGAAAAATAAGCTCGGAGAGGGGCGTTTCTGTGAGCTGGGACAGCAGTCTAATCCTGCTGGTCGGTAAGGGAGGAGGGAACAACCGAGGGGGTTTTGGGGCAGCGATGGCCTTCCCCAGGGAGTGCTGACCCCAGCGAAGGGAATGGAGGGACGCGGTAGTCCGGCTGGACAAGGTCTCTAATGAAAATGCCTTTCCGGCGGAAAGTTGCGCTTTAATCATAATACCAGAGCGAACCAGGCAGGGTAAAATCCTTCTTCCCCCTCACGCCTGGGAGGAGAAGCAGAAATCCCACTTTTGCTGGCTCTGCCAGGTAGATAACCGCCCCGAGGCCTTACTGTTGCCACTTCCGCGATGCACGCTGGACAGCGGCTGTTGGCTGCGGTCCAGCGGGTCCCGGCCCCAGCCACCCTGCTGCCCACTACGGGGGGTCACTCATTCCGGGGCATACCTCAAAAAATCATGCTGAATCCCACCCCTGGCATGAAGGTTTTCATTTCTGTACTGCTATTGCTTGGTTCCCACCACCTGTGGTCAGTGTTCCAGCAGGTTCTTACCCCAATGGACCTTCCCCCCCAACACTGCCCCATTCTCCACCAAACTGCCCCATCTTCCACCTCAAAACTGCCCATTTCCACCCCCAAACTGCCCCATTTCCACCCCAAACTGCCCCATTTCCATCCCCAACTGCCCATTTCCTTCCCAAACTGCCCCATTTCCACCCTACACTGCCCATTTCCGCAGGGTGGGCTGGGGCCGGGACCCCCGGCTGGACCCGCACAGCCCCACAGCCGCTGCTCAGGGTGGCATCAGCGGGCTGGGCACAGAAGGGCTCTCGGGGAGGTTTCTACCTGGCAGAGCCACGCAAAGAGGGGATTTCTGCTTCTCCTCCCAGGCGGAGGGGGAGGAAGGATTTTCCCTGCCATGGTTCGCTCTGGATTTGTTAAAGCGCAACTTTCCGGGGTTTAATCATTAGAGACCTTTCCAGCCGGCTCCGCGTCCCTCCTTCCCTTCGTCTGAGGTCAGACTCCCTGGGGAAGGCATCGCTGCTCCCAAAACCCCCTCGGTTTTCCCTCATCCCTTCCGACCAGCAGGATTAGCTCCTTCCCAGCACAGAACGCCCCTCTCCAGCTTTTTTTCCTCGCTGGAACGGAGCTGTGGGTGACAGCGGGCAGGGGATGGTCTCAGAGTACCCAGCAAATGAAAAAAAAAGGAGGGAAGGAGGCTGGGCTCGACATCACAGAGGTCACTTTGTGTGCGTTTGGTGACAGAGCTGCAAAAGCACAACGGAGTAGATTCTTGGGCAAAAGTGCCCAAGAGTAGATTCCCAAGCAAAATTGGCGTATTAGGCATGAAATGTCTCCTGGCTTTCACACTGCTGCTAACTCTCCCTGCTTTCCCGCAAATTCCTGTGAGTTCCCCCTTTCCCGTGGAGCCTCCTGAGCCGAAAGCCACCCCCCATCCTGGGAAGCCGAGGGACGGGAACCTCGTGCTGCGTTGCTCAATCGGACTCCGTCCCCAGCGTGTCACCCCGGCAGGAGCGGGTGGCAGCTCACACAGCTCCCACTGTCTGTTTTGAAGGGAAAAAAATGAAGAATGCTTGGTGTTTATGGATGTATGGAAAGGAATATATCGTGGTTGGAGTCTGGAGGGAGGAAAAAAAAAACCCAAAAACATTGATAACCTACAGGAAAAGGGTTTCTCTACTGAGCTCTTTGGGTTCTTTCTTAGCGGGAAGTTGGATATAATCGTCCAGTCTTTGCAGAGGTTGTTATTCTGCAGGAGGAGCAGTTGCACAGAGGGGGTACCAAGCAAAGCAGCCTTAATGAGATGTGCCCAAGTGGCTCAGCACAATCAGGTGTGCATTGATCCTGAGGGATAAACACCGATTCGTTACCCCCTTTGTGGTACCAGGAATCAGCTTTCCCTGAAAGGCTCTGCCCTCAAACACCCTCTGTGCTCCCCCAGCAAAACTCCTGGCACGGGAGACAGCCCCTGACTGAAGAAAGAGACTCTGCTTTTTCTGGATAACCCTAAAGTGAAGCAAAGTTTTCCACATTTTTTGGGGGAGGTAAAAGCTTCTGGATTCTTCTTGCTCCTTGATGGATGGAGTAAAGTCAGGGGATGTGGCTGCAGCAGGTGGTGAGGGAGCCATGTGTACGAGTCATGGAGAGGCGCAGTGGAATCATAGTAAGTTTGTTTCTTGTCGCTATGTGGGGCTTAAAAGGCTTAAATGGACCTTTCTTTGCCTTGGCAGTTGAGAATTTTAGCAGAAACCTGAAATAAATGAGAGTGGAGAGCGGAAAAGCAGACCCAGTGATGCTCTGATTTCAGGCAAAAGCAGAACCTTCCTTTTCTTGATGTTGTGACCTCGATAACTTGGTGGTATTGTCAAAATTCCATCAAAAATGAGGATGAAATAGGAAATGTGGAAAGTTTGCCCTTCCAAAGGTGTTCGTTTCAATATAAACTTCTGAACAAGATGCAGCTTTCCCCCTCCTTTTTCCCCCCCTTTTTTCACGTGGTGGCCCTTGTTAATGACAATCCATTTTAAGGGCAAATCCCTGAAATTGGTTTAATTCCAGAACAATTATTTTTAATAAGTGTGGCCGGGTTGGTTTCTTTTTCAAAGCAGAGCTGAAAGCATTGCCTGAGTTTGCTGCAGTCATTCACATTTTCCATCAGCAGGCACGGAAGGGGTTTTTTCCCCCTGCGAGGGCGGATTTGCTAATTGATTCCTGGCTCGGGGAACAAAGAAAGAGAGAAAGTAATCGTGCTTCCTCTGGGTGACAGGAATTGTCCTCCCTTAGGGTAAAAATAAAATATCCCAGCACACCGGCACCGCTGCGAGGACTGGAATAAGGGGAAAGGAATCCTTTTAAAATAAAAATAAAGCATCCCCCCATGATTTATATCCTGGAAATTGTCTGGATGCGCTGATGGACACAAGGATGGGGGACGTGGCTTGGTGCTGCTGGGCTCGATGATCTCAGAGGGTTTTTCCAACCTGAATGATCCTATGATTCCATCCTATGGACCCTTGACGGGCAGAGATGGGAAAGTACCCAAAAAAAAGCGTTGAGATGTCCTTGAGCCAAGGCAGGCAGGAGGGAAGGGGGAGAGAAGAAGGCTTGGAAAATTGCAGGGTGGAAGGGCTGTTTTACAGGGTTTGGTATTTGTTGTGTTGCGATTTTTACCTCCCAAAAAAAGAGAGGCTTTTAGTCTGGTTCCATCCCAGAGAAACCCCACTGACGGAGCGGGGAAAGCTCTTGAGCTTGGAAGTGATCTGGGAATGACTTTAGGGTGGTAATTAGCGGGTGTGAATTAACGGGGGCTACGGAACGCTACCCGGGTGGGGCAGGGGCTGGCCGCGGGTGTGTTCCAACCAGAGCTGTCCAGACACGGCCTCTTTGGATCGGGAGTTGGGGCGTGCAGATTCCTTTGGGATCAGGAGAGAGGGTGTGCAGATTCCTTTGGGATCGGGAGCGAGGGTGTGCAGATTCCTTTGGGATCAGGAGAGAGGGTTTGCAGATTCCTTTGGAATCAGGAGAGAGGGTGTGCAGATTCCTTTGGGATCGGGAGGGGCCTTGCAGATTCCTTTGGGATCGGGAGTTGGGGCGTGCAGATTCTTTGGATCAAGGAGAGAGGGTGTGCAGAATCCTGGGAATCGGGAGGGTGGCCTTGCAGGATTCCTTTGGGATCGGTACGGAGGGTGTGCAGATTCCTTTGGGATCGGGAGGGGGGCCTTGCAGTATCCTTTGGTCGGGAGAGAGGGTTTGCAAGATCCTTTGGGATTCGGGAGAGAGGGTTTGCAGATCTTTTGGGATCGGGAGAGAGGGTGTGCAGATCCATTGGATCGGGCTGAGCGGGACTTGCAGAGATTCCTTTGGGATCGGGAGAGAGGGTTTACAGATTCCTTTGGGATCGGGAAAGAGTGTTTGCAGATTCCTTTGGGATCGGGAGCGGGGGTTTGCAGATTCCTTTGGGATCGAGAGAGAGGGTTTGCAGATTCCTTTGGGATCGGGAAAGAAGGCTCGCAGATTCCTTTGGAATCAGGAGCGAGGGTGTGCAGATTCCTTTGGGATCGGGAGCTCGGGTTATCAGATTCTTTTGGGATGCGGAGAGGAGGGTTTTGCAGATTGCTTTGGGATCGGGAGCGCGGGTTTGCAGGGAGCTGGGGTGGGGGTCTCCAGCTGGACCCCACTTCCAGCAGTACCAGCTCCACAGCTCCAGGCGAGTTGGGGCACTCTTCCGGGGTAGGGCATGGTGCCCCTCCTGCATGGTTTCTCCTGCAGCAGCGGGCACACAGCGAGGCCAGGTCCCGGTTAACAAACTCCCAAAATCCCGGATTCTGTAGCGGGCTGTCGTTATGACTCCATCGCAACCCTGAACGCTCTTGCTCCCTGATTCCGAGTGGATTGCTGGGAGGGCACCAGTGTCCAGCCAGGCTGCGCTGGAGCCTGAGATCCTTGCAGGACTCCTGGCCTTACAAGAAGGACCCAGCAGAGCAGGGCTGTCTGATCCGATAAGGCAGGGAGGGATATTGCTCCTGCTGGAAAGGCACCAGCCTGGGAGATGCTCCGTTCCCATCCAGCCCCGAGGCGTGTGTTCACTGCTCAGCGCGAAACCATCCCCGGCAGGGAGCGAGAGAGGGAGGGAGGGAGACCTTCCTGGAAATCCCTCCTGCCTGCACCAGAGGATATTGCCCTTAAAACATCCACTGCAGGCGCATCCCGAGCAGCAGCCGAGCATCATCCAGGGCTCGCAGAGACTCATCCGCAGAGCGCTGCAATTTGATCCCTCGGCGCTCTGATGGAACCAGGATGCTCCAAAAGCGGCCACATTTGGGGTGTGACGGAACTTTCCTCCACGGGGTGGACATGGGGCACCTCTGCCCAGGCAGGGGATGGTGCAGAACCAGCCTGGATTTTATCCGCGGGTTTGGAGCGCTCACTTTCCCTTTCTGAAGCAGCCTGGGAAAGGATCCTTAGGGATTTCTGCTAATCCTGCCCCGTGCCTGACGAGCGCCAGCTCCTCCCGGAGACGCTGCGGACACAGACACCACAAACACCGCCGGGGTTTGGGAAGGGCAAACAAACCCATAACTGGGCTCCAGCTGCTGCAGGGAACTGTCGTTTGGGAATCAGAGACCCGAGGGAGTTGTTGCATTGGGCAGTCCATCCCCCAGCCCCTGCTTGTTGTGGGATGATTAATACAAACCTGGGAGATGGGGAAAAATCAAATCAAATCAGAAAGGTCTCACCAATCTCTGCATTAAACAGCTCCAAAAGCTGTCCTTGCAGAGGTGTCTCTGTTCCCAAGCCTTTGAGGCACCGTCTCTGGATATCGGTGTGGCAGAGCCTGAGCCTGACACGAGGCTGAGATCCTCCAGAAACCTGGGTTGTGCCCCTTTTTTGGCACTGGGAATAACCCATTTTAAACTGGAAACCCCTGTTCAAATCCTCCAGGGTGCACAGGCACAGGAGCACAGGGAGGGACTGTCCCAAAGCAAAGTGAACCCCAAGCCCTGACTCTTTTCTCAGTGAACCCCAAAAGCTGCCCATCCTCATGAGAGGGGTTGGTGTTCACACCTGGGGGCTGGGAATGCTTTTTCTGCTATTTCCATAGGATCATGGCACGCTCAGAAAATCAGCTGGAAGCAGGTGCACTGTGCTTCCTTACCTGCATTTCTTTACCTTCAGGGCTCACCTTATGTGCCCCAAGGGACTGCACACAATTTAGGGTCTCCTCCCCAAAATCCGGCACCAGCTCAGGGTGCAGCCACAACACCCACCTTCCTTGCACCTTCCCAGTGCTCTGCATTCCCTTCTCCCTGCCCAGCATTCCCAGCACCATTCCATCCCCAGGGTGTGCTCCCAGGGTGCCCCATCCCCCTCACCCCCAGCCTCTTTTGGCCCTTTTTTCTCCCTGGGAATGACCACCCTTCCTTGCTTCCACCTTGCTACCATGAAAGGCAGTTTTAGGCAATAAAAACCATTTTGGATGACACAATGTAGTGTTTTCCTGCATGAAATTCTTGGTCCCAGTGGCCCCTACAGACCCTGGTTTTGTGCCTGGAGCACAAAAAAACCGGGATTTTGGACAAGCCCATAAAGCTTAGCATTCAGGAAAAATGGGGCAGCCTGGAATCACCAATAATAAATCCATTTTATAAATGTCCCCTTTGCAGAGGGTAGCCCAAGTCAGATTCAGATTTCAGCTTCATGATATTTTCAATCCAAAACCAAACCAGAATATCTTGAATCAGCCCTGACCTAAAACTGAAGCTCTTATTCAAAATGTCTGCACCCAAGGTTGTTCCAGCCCAGAACCCAGATAAGATCTGAGGTTTTTCCATGTTCTTTGTTTTCAAAAATAATTTTTATTTTAGGCCAAGTATTTTATTTTTTATTTTAGGCCAGATTTGGAGGTAGGTGTTGTTTCTCACACACTGGGCATGGCTGGTACAAGGTTCCCTACCCAGAGGCAGCATCCCACAAGGCCTGAAGGACTCCTTGTTGTCTATTCAGTGCAGGATCAGGCACTTCTATATTTTTCCCTCCTCAGACACCACCAAAAGGCTACAAATTCCCTCTGTTTCTCCCCAAAATGTGACTGTGGGTTTAGATGCCATTTATTTCCATGTACAAGGGGGATATTTCTGCTTCTTCCTCTGCTGTTCTGTTTTGGTTTTATCTCCAAAATAACTGATTTAGGAAGAGCAACTCTGTGAACTTTCTCAGGAGGGTGGACTTTCTCCTCCCAGCCGTATTAATTGATTTAATTTATCTTAAATTTGATTGCAGTGAGCACCCCTAATTAACCTGATTTTTTGCTGCTAATCACTCACAATGGAATCAAATCACAAATCCGGGGATGGATTGACCGGCACACAGAAAGAAGCCGCCCTCCGTGCGTTAATTCAGCGAACGGGATATAATTTGATCCAGGTAGGAATCCATCCTTTTGTGCAGTGTCCAGCTTCATCCTGAAGTTTCACTGGGGGCTTGAGCAGTGAATCCATGCTCCTGAATCACTCCTTGCTCATTCCTTTGCCCTCTGTTTCTCTCTCACACCCGTGCTGACTGTAAATACGTTCTCTTTCATGAAGCAGGAACTTATTCCTCCAGGAATTCATTGCTTGATGGGAAATGGTGATAAAAGTGGGGATAAAACAATGCTGAGCATTGATAGATGTTGGGAAGGTCAGGATTGGTGTGTCAAAGCCACCCATCCATTGAGCAAAGTTTCAGAAGAGGGAGGAGGTGGGAAGTCCTTTCATGCAGATCTTTGTGCAGGTACATGGGAAGAGGGTGCCTCACCTGCTCCCAGTTCAGTCTCCGAGGTCTCCAAAGTTTCCAAGATCCAAACCTCCCATATTGGGGCATGGCCTTCAAACCCACCTGAGAAAGCCTTTCTTGGTTACCACTCCCTAAAAGAGCTCAGCACTGCTGTGGCTGGCCCTGCATCCTGACAGAAGGAACTGGGAATTCTGAATTTTAGGCAGCTGGAGGCCCTGAACTTTGCCCGGCTTTGTGTAGCACTAGAGGGCACAACAGCCCCAAGCAAAACCCGAGATTCCTGGGAAAAAGCACATTCCAGGAGCAGGCCAGCAGCTGTGTTTGGCGCCCTTGAGGAGCTGGGTTTGACCTGTAAGAGGAAGGATTTGTCCCTGTCTCGGATTAGCTGTGGCTTGCTTAGAATGGCAGAGTGGGTTGGGTTGAAGGCTCCTTAAAGCCCATCTCAGTCCAGCCCCAGGCCATGGACAGGGACACCTTCCCTGCTCCAAACCCTGTCCAGCCTGGCCTTGGAATTGTCCTGGTGTTCAGTTTCCCATCCTGTCCCATCCGGCTTTAGCTCATTCCTAAACCGCAGATTTCAGCTCCAATCCTGCCCACGCTTCAACGTCTTCTCGCTCTTCTCTCTATTTTTCTTTCTTTTCCATTCCAACTTTGCTATTTTCTCTTTTTCCCTTCTCCCCTCAATTCTCTCCTAATTTCCCTGTATTTTAGGGATTTTTCTTCCAACCTGTCTGTTGGAGCAGCCAAGCATCTTCTTCCTCAGTCACCCTGGGTCATTCATCTTCGGGAAGTGGCTGATGCCCATTTCCCCCCAGGCACTTCATCAGGAAGAGTTTGTGGAGGTGCTGCCTTTAAACCATGAGGGGAAACCACCTCCAACAGAGGGAAGGGTTTATTTCCTCCTGTGCCCCCTCACACACCACCTCAGTGTCCCCAGGACTCCATCACTGCTGAAAATACTGGAAAAAACAGGAATGAGCATGGATAATCCAGCGCCTGTTCTAGGCTCAAAAAGCTAAAGGGGTTTGTGGTGTATTCCTATTTTCCTGTAAGGATCCCTGTTTGCTTGCATTCCTCTTAAATCATCTGTATGGGTATTTGTTTGCCTGGAATAATTCCAGAGTGGGAAGTGACTGAAGAAATGGTCAGGGAGCCAAAAATGAAAAAATTACTGGGGCCCCAGCCCCTCTGGGAGCAGGGAATCACTGTAGGAAAAGGGAAGGAAAGATGGGAGAGGGAGGGAAAGAGGGAGAGAGGAAAAGGAAAGGAAAGGAAAGGAAAGGAAAGGAAAGGAAAGGAAAGGAAAGGAAAGGAAAGGAAAGGAAAGGAAAGGAAAGGAAAGGAAAGGATCATTAAAAATTGGAGAGGAGAACAGAGACACACTCATATAGCAAAAACACACCAAAAAGGAAATACTGACTGGGATTTACATCTTTGAACATCATTTGGGGCCAAGATTTGCCGTCTGCCAGAAGGAGCTCCTGGGTGGGCAGGATGGGATGAAAATCAAGACAAATAACAAATTTTGCATGAGTTCCATTACCCAGCCCACAGCTAACACAGAGCCCACAGAGATTCCCCTCCCAGAGCCAGGAGGATTTCCATTTCCCAGGGATTTCCATTTCCCAGGGAGTCACCTGGGCTTTGGTAGCACCCCAGCTCTGGGACACTGCGTTATCCCTGCAGAATCTGTGAGGAGCTCAAGGGAAGCAGAGTGTCTCCCTCAAGGGTCATTCCCTGAGAAGGGGTTGGTCTGATCCTCATTTAAAAATCCACAGTTGAACCTTTCTTTCCTTTTTGTCTCCTCCTGGCAGGAAAATGGGCAGAGGAAATACGGGGGACCCCCACCAGGCTGGGACGGCCCTCCTCCGGAAAGGGGCTGTGAGATCTTCATCGGGAAGCTGCCCCGAGACCTCTTTGAGGATGAACTTATCCCCCTCTGTGAAAAGGTGAGCCCTGGTGGGACCTGATGGGCAGAGCTGCGTTTTGGGGTAGAATCAGAGATGACTCCAAGGCCAGATTGGGGTGGGGTGGGGCTCGGATTCACCTGGGATAGGGAGAGGTGTCCCTGCCCATGGAACTGGAAATGGGGGGCCTTTGAGATCCCAGTCTTCTTCAAGCACTCCCAGTGTTGCCTTAAAATCAGGCTCACCTGAAACAGAGGCCAGACAAACTTAGGAGAATGAGAATAGAAACTTTAATACAGGCCTACAGGTGCATTCAGGGCAGACAAAGCCCCTTCCTCTTGAGGCTGCACCCAAAATGGACACCGAGTCACGAGATCTTCACCTTTTATAAGCTCTGTCTTATTAACACATTGGGCCTCGATTCTCCAATGACACCTTCAGGTGATGATATCACCCACCCCAAACTTGCTCCCCCCAATTCTCTGTTGTTTCCATATTTTGGGGCTCTGAGGCAGCGAGGTGTCCTTGGATTCAAGCTCAGAGAGGAATTGCTTTGTCTAAAGATGGGAGAACAGGAGCTTTAGTGCTGCACTGGAGAAATAAAAGAATACAGATGCATGAAAATATAGAAACTAAAAATCCTAAGGCATCACCACCTTGCTGACAAACCTCTCTCTCTGGGCAGATTGGCAAAATCTATGAGATGAGGATGATGATGGACTTCAATGGCAACAACAGGGGCTATGCCTTTGTGACCTTCTCCAACAAACAGGAGGCCAAGAATGCAATAAAGACACTCAATAATTATGAAATCAGGTAAATGTGGCAAACACCTTCCCAGCAACTTTAAATCACATATATCGCTCTATTTGGGCACATAAGGGGTATTTTTCCTGAAAGCCCAGAGCAAGGTTATTTAGATCCCTGAGTTTTGAGGGGAAATCTCCTCTCTCCCTGTTCAGTCGCTGCTCATTAAAGTCAACATCTTTCACAGGAAATTTCTTCTTCGCAAAAAAAACAACAAAAAAGATATCCAGAACATTGGAAGAAAAAAAAGATATCAGAACATTGGAAAAAAATATTCAGCTTTGGATCAAATTAACTTCCCCTAAGCAGTGCTGTTTGTTATGTTCCCCTCAGGTTGTTTGTTGTCGATTTATTCTATTCACAGCCTCCCTCATGACAGGTTCTGCAGATATGTTCTGGGAGATGGAGCAATTGCAAAAAATTGGTGAAATAGGATGGAAACCAACTGGCAAAACACTGATATTTCTGAATAGAAAGGAACAGAAAAGGCCCTCATGTTTGTGACTGAAAACTGGGAACAAAACACCCAGAAATCAACAACAGATGGGCCTATCAATACGTGTTGGTTTGATTTCAACCACACTAAATGTTTTTTTGCCAGTTCAGAGAGTGGGATGAGATGATGCCTTTGCTTCAAAAACCTTTCGGGATAAACCATTCTGCCAATTGTATGGCTTTCATTTTTGCTTTTAAGAAACAAAGATGGGTGGTGAACTGCTTTGAGCAGATCAAAAGGCACACGGAGAGCTTGAAGGTGCTATTTATTGCTGAGATTGGAAAGTCTTAGGGGTCAGGCTTCATCCACCTCTTCCACTTCCTTGCCTTGCCCCTCCTTTGAAGAAGTTTTGCATTTGTCCAAACCTCTAAGAGAGTCTTTGACCCCAAAGATGTGAACAAAGGAAGTTTTTATTTTGGGGTCTGCACAAGAGTTGGCATCAGTGAGTCCCCAAATGCTGCCTCTCCATGACGAGGGATTTTCTTCTCCCAAAACCCCAGTCATGAGGTGAGTGGGAAGCCACTGGTAAACCCAACAAATCCTGGATTTGGAAAAGGGACGTGGGGTGTGGGGGAGCACCAAAAGGGGGAATCCCAAAAAGGAAAAGCAAAGTTTGGCTTTGGTTTCTCCCTCAAATCCTCCATTTCAGCTGTGCTGCCTGACTTGGATGTCAGGTATAGCAGAGTGGCAGCTTCTACATTGATCAAGGCCACTGGAATATCCCAAAATATGGTTGGCACCAAAAACTTGTGTTTTGAGACAGAAGAGGGGAATTTTTCAGTCATTCCCTCTCTTGGCTCCTGACCCCTGACAGAGCAGCTCTGTCGTTTCAGGAATGGGAGGCTCCTGGGTGTCTGTGCCAGCGTGGACAACTGCCGCCTGTTCGTGGGGGGCATCCCCAAAACCAAGAAGAGGGAGGAAATCCTGGCTGAGATGAAGAAGGTCACGGATGGCGTGGTGGACGTCATCGTCTACCCCAGCGCCGCCGATAAAACCAAGAACAGGGGCTTTGCTTTCGTGGAGTACGAGAGCCACCGGGCAGCAGCCATGGCCAGGAGGAAGCTGCTCCCAGGTGAGAACAGGCGTGGTGACAACACCTCGGGGACCCAGGAGTCCAAGGAAGCCAACGTGGCTGCATTTTCTGCCCTCAGAGAGCAGTTTTCAGCCATGGGCTGCCGGGTTTGGGATTGGCTCCAGCCCCTGCTGCAGCACCGTGCCGGTGATCCGTGGCTGGCGTTCAGGAGCCTGGGTTTGTTAAAAATCCATCTTCAGGTGGATTTAATTTTTAATTTAATTTTCAGTGTGTCTCTGCAGTAGGATGGGCTTTGTCCTGCCCTTGTCTCCAACACAAAATACGGCCTCAGTGAGGGCGTCTGGAGGAGAATCTCTCAGGGAGGGATAGAGCGGATTCAGGCTGGGGAATGGACTGAGGACGTTCCTGAAAATGGATATTTTGGCAAGAAAGCTTGGATTGAGGAATTGCTTTATGAAATTCAGCACTGGAGGCCAGCCAAAGACCATTGTGAAGGATAGTTTTAGCAGGTATTAGGGGAAGGAGTCACTCAGCTTTGAGTGCATTTACAGGGATTTCACCAGTTTTCTCTTGTTTTCTTCTGCTCCTGAACTGCTGTGTTGAGCCCAGCTGACCTGCTGGTGAAAGCATCCAACAAACCTTGGGGTTTGAGGTTTGTTCACAACCACCAGCCTTCCTTCACCTGTTTGATACAACAGCCCATGCAATACCCTGCATAATTTTTTTTTTCTTATTGTGGAAAAAGAAACATGATTTTGAGCACTGAATTCGCTTTGCTGCTGTGAGATATCTCACATTGATAATTTTTCCTTTTATTTTGTGTTTCCTGCATCAGTTCAAGCATCTCCCTGATTGTGAGAGCACATTCTGTGCTTTGGCAGGACTTTTCCATGGTTTTTATGTGGAAAAGGAAGGCAGGAGCAGGCAGAGCACTTGAAATCCTGAGCTAAGACAGAGAGACAGATGGAAGGAACCCAGAGCCCTGAGCAGACATGTGCAATGCATGAGGGCTTTCCAATTTGGGGACATCTCAGTAAACAATTTAGGGAATTCCAGGGGCCTGAGCAGGAGCCAGAATGTTCTGATGTCTCAAGCATATGGCAGAAACCGGAAAATAGTTTCGAGCCAGAGCTCATTGTGTCTCCAGCTGATGTGAGAGTGAATATCATTATCAAAATGCTTTCTTTACACTGAACCTCGCTGCTCCTTGAGGGAACTCTGCAGAGGAAGTGCTCAAAAATTGAGAGTTTTTATTAAAAAATTGAAATTTTTTCCTGTCTCCTGGCTAAACAGGAGGGTGGAGACAGACTGGGTTTTAGCAAGAGGCACCAAGCTTAGCTCCTTGTTACAAGTCAGCCAGCTAATTATTCCCACTCCTGAACTGAAAACTGAAAAAAACCTCAAGATTACAGGATTTCAGAGAGGGACACAGAGCCGTGAGCAGCCCTGTCTTTAACTCTGGTCACTCTCAGCTCAAATCAGTGCTGAAAGCAGCTCAGCCTCGCTCCACAAATCTCAGCTCATTCCCCAGGGATTCCCAGGGAACAGCATCCTTCTATTTCATCTTATCACTGACACTTCCAGTCAGCCTCCAAATTCTGTCCTCACCTTCTTATTTTGGAGCTCCCACCCCTGCTTAGACAGGTTTGTCCAAGCAGAGAGTCCTTTTCAGATCCGGCAAATAGCGTTTGGCAGGATTGGCTTCATCCCCTCAGCTGCAAATGAGTGGTTTAGGTCACTTAAAGAATCACCAGCAAGGCCTGGGCAAAACCAGGTTAAATATGGATTTGGGAAGGCACAACAGAGTTTGATGGAAAGGTTCACTCTATTAATTACTGTACAGATAAAGCAGACAAAGAAAAATCAGATTAAAGCAATCTGGAATGATTCATGTGGAGACCAGTGAGGCAAAAGAGGTAAGGAGGGAAAAAGTAAGGGATTCAAAGTGTTGAATCCTAACTGGGTGAACCACTTTGCCAGATTCAGTCCGGCTGGATCAACAGTTTAGGTCTATGTTATTTATAACAATATCTATCAGGGTTTGTTATTTGTAACAATATCTAATCAGGGTTTGTAATTTATTACAAATCTAATCAACCCCACACTGGCAGTTCTTAATAAATTGACTAATTGAATACCTTTGAAACAATTCAATACGATTTTCTATAAGCACAACATAACCTTAAATCTGACTTAGTCAGATTTGTCTCCACGACAAATGTGAAATGGCAGCATTGATAATACACACGTATGGAGATAGAAGGAAATGTGGAGCTGTGGGAATTCCCCTTGAGATCAGTGAAAGGTTCCCATCTGGAGCCTTGGAGCCTGGAGCTGAGCCTGGAGGAGTGGGGACACCCTCTCTGAGATGGGATTTATTTGCTCCTTTTCTTCCCTGCCCCTCAGCAGCTCAGTCCAGTCAACACAGAGCCCCTGGGCTTATCCTCCACACCCACACCCTGTTTCATGCCCCAGGGCTTCTTGTGTCTCTCCTTTCTTCTGCTGCAGCTCTACCCAAACGAGTTCAAACCCACACAGAGACATCTTTGCTTTTGCTATTTTGTTCCATCCTGCTGGAACTTCAGGATCCCTGTTCTACCACTGAGGGAATGGAACGTTTGTGGCCAAAAGGGATTTTTATAAGTACATTGAAATATTTCCCTTTAGGAGCACTCCAGGGAATGCATGCTTGAAGTGAATTATTCCATATTTTCGCTTCTTTCAGTTCTGGAGGCTCCAAAGGTATTTCAGAAGGACATTCCAAGGGTGACCAGCTGCTTGTGGAAGGGAGCTGAAGCAGCAGCAGCAGTGCTCTGAGCTGGGAAGGCTGTTTTTGGCTGTGTTTGTAGAATTTGGCTTGTTGTGGTGTGAAATAGGGCCTGAGCAGGAGGGAGAGCAGGCACAGCCCCAGCACTGACCATGGCCTTTGCCTTAAAGGGAGGATCCAGCTGTGGGGACACCCCATCGCCGTGGACTGGGCAGAGCCCGAGGTGGAGGTGGATGAGGACACCATGTCCTCGGTGAAGATCCTCTACGTGAGGAACCTCATGCTCTCCACCACCGAGGAGACCATAGAGAAGGAGTTCAACAACATCAAACCAGGTAGGAACCCACGAGGTGCCTCCAGCAGCGCTGCAGATGGAAATATTCCCCCATTCCCAAGATGCCAAATGCCATCAGCCAGCTGTTTCTCTGCTGCCGAATGTTCATGTGTAATGTCACCAAAAAGCCTTCAGCCTCCCACCCCAAATGTCATCCCATTAAGGGCTGCTTAAATCCCAGCTACAACCCCACTGAGAAAGATGATTGGCAACTGGAAAAGATTCGGAATGCTGCATGGGGATGCCCTGTGTCATCAAAACAGTTTGAAATCATTTAATCTTCCTTAAAAAGAGTTGGTGAAGCAGCTGGGTGACTTCAGCCTCCTTCTGTGGCAAGGGATGTCGATAAAAATAGAGTGACTTCATGCAAATCCTTTTTATCTGATCTCTCCAAATGCTGAACTCATTTTCATACATCCCCCCCAGTCCTCGTGTAAATTGGTGAATAATTAGTGCTTTACATTTAATTCATTATTCCTTTGTGGCATATCTTACATGTGCTTAGGGTGAGATTTTTCAAAAAAGCAAGGAGATTAGTTGGGAATAAAAATCCTGCTGGCTTTCAAAGGAGATTTTACTTCTGGGTGGCTCCAGCTTTAGGAAATTCCACCCAAAACCAATAAAGCAAAAATAACCCATTTCTGCAGCCCTGCAAGCCACACAGTCCATCAGGCATTAGGAACTTCTGCTTGGCGATGTGAAATCTCCTTTCATCTCATTCCTCTTCATTTCCTTCTATTAATTTTTTAAAATATGCTGCAGAGCTTCATTTTTCATTCACTAACTTGTCCCTTTTGCTCTGTACATGCCTTTTTCTGTGCTAGGCTGCAACGGAAAGGTCTTCATGAGGTTTCCTTGTGTCCTTCCAGCATTTCTGCTCATTCTTTCAGCCACCATTGAGCTGCTGCAGATCCGATTTTACCCCTGAGTTAAATTTGTGTTATCCCACTCTCCAAACTGTTTCCTTCCTTTATTTACCCAGCTTTGCTCCTGAGCTTTGAACAAGCTCACACTCCCCAGAAACACATTTATGCCCTTTTGACACTTTGGTAACAGTCATCAGCTTTGCTCCTAGGAAGTTCTCCACTCTAACAACAGAAGTTCTGTATCGTCCTTCCTTTCCCCTTTATCATTCAGCGTTCATGTTGGAGTTTTTGGGTTTTTGGGTTTTTTTTTGGTTTTTTTTTTTTTTTTTTTAAATGGACAGCTTAATTTGGTGGCTAAAATCAGGAATGGGTGCATCAGAACAGCAAAACTTCCAGCTTTGGGGACAGCAAATGCAGTTTAAGTTACTGTGAGATAAAAAAAAAAAAGCCAGCAAGTATCTGAAATTATTTCCTCCCCTGCCTTGGTTCTCTCACTCACTGAGCCGTGGTTCAGCATCGTTTACCTGGAGTTACCTCTGATCCACGGCATTAAGAATCTCAACAGCTCATCCAACAAGAAATGATCCAGAGGGCCCCATGCCATAGGAATTACCACATCCCTGAGGGCTGCACAGACAGGACCAGGAATGCTGCCTGTGCTCCTCAAGCTGGGATTTAGAACAAATGCCCCCCCTGAAATCTGCCAAACTCAGTGCCCCGTGACTTCTGTAGAGATGTCTCACTGAAAAGCCCTGTCCTTGCTGGGATCCCAACTGAATTCCTGCTGCCTGGTAGCATTCCCAGCAGGAAGATTGTGCTCTCCTGATGGGCTGGAGGGACAATGTCCCCCTCAAATGTCCCATGGGTGGGCTTTCCATGGAGCTGACCCAAGGATGGGCATCACAATGCTTTGCCCAGCAGAGGTAGAAGCAGGAAAGAGCAGGATTTTTGCTTCAGCATTGGTGTCCTGGAACATTCTCAAGGAGGCAGAAGGGGGATATTCAAAATACAGTGAGTTCATTAAAGCTTCCACTTGTAAACAAATCATCAGCATCTAACTCCCATCACTTGAGCCTTGGAAAATCACCCTCTGTCCCAGAAGGACACAAAGTGCTGCTTTACCATCCCTGTGTCATTCCAAGACGTGCAGCCTGCTTGGGTTCTGGGCTAGGAAAGGCCCATTTAGCCTCTGCAGCTCCTAATGACTCCTCCTGAGTGCCAAAGAAATCCATTTTCTCCTGTATTTTTCTAAGTAAGTGCTTTTTGTGGCAATCTGACATTTCCCTGTGCACCTGTTCAGCTTTAGGTGGTAAGGAGCCAACAGAAGGGCTGTTCAACATCCCTGAGCCATGTTTCCAAAGGATATTTTTAGGGGGTTTACTGGAGGCTGGGCTGGCTGGTGCTGTGCTCCCCCAGCCACAGGAGACAAGAAGAACAATTAAAGCAATGGGTGAAGCTTTTGGCCGTGGGGAATAGGACTGGTGGGTTATTTTGGAGACAGACTCCCCAGTGTAGACTATAAGTTCCTGGCAGCAGAGCAGCTGCCAAGGGAAAAAAAAAGGAAAGGAAAACCGTGGAGGATGGACTTAGAGAACAAGAAGAAGTCATTTACATTTGAATTATTTCGGGTAAATTGTGTGTAAGAAAGGTTCAGGCTGGAAGAAAGATTCTCCAGCCCAAGCCTGCTCCCAGCAGGGCCAACTCTCAGCTGTAGAGGCTGACTGGAGCCATGCCCAGGTGGAATGGGGCATCCAGGGAAGTCCCACTGACATGGAAAGGCTGTTTTTAGGGAGAGATCTGCTGCCCCATCAGTCCCAGCCCATCCCAGTGCCCTGGGCCGCTGTGTCCCGGGCAGGGCTGGCTCTTCATTCTCCCTGAACATCCTGAGCTGGTGTTTAGGAGAAAAGCATCCTTGTTTTATAGCAAAAGCACCAAATTCCCTGCAGCTGCCTCCAGTGCGTATACAAAAGCCAGGAAATGGGATCACGTGGCGATGTTCCCACAGCTGGTGCATGGTCTGTGACAGAAGGGGCACACAAGACCAAAGGTGGTGTCCAACAGGACAGTTTGGACAGGAGAAAACCTTTCCAATTTAATGGGAAACTTACTGGTGTCTAATCCCCAAACCTTCTGGTTTTCCTTGAAATGCTACAAGCTCCATATCTTGATTTTCCTGTGGAACATACATCCTGAGAGGGAGGGGAGGGCACGTTGTCCCCTTGTTTTTTTATCCTTGCTCAGCCTTTGCTCTCCAGGGGCTCATAACCCAACACAGTTGCTTTTCCTGATCTCTATTTCTCACTGAATACCAATTTCCCACTAATATTTCAATGTTTTCCACAGGTGCGGTAGAGAGAGTAAAGAAAATTAGAGACTACGCTTTTGTGCACTTTAATAAAAGAGAACATGCAGTGGAGGCCATGAAAGCCTTGAATGGGAAGGTAAAGCTGCTGGAAATGTTAATTCCTGAGGCTTGGGTGCAGTATATTACACAAAGCCACCTGCTTTATTTGCCACAAAACCCTCCCAGAGGTGTTATCCTGATTTTCTCTTCGCAGACTGCTTTTATACTCCTGAATTTGTTTTTCAGCAGCTCTGTCGCACACAAACGATACATTTTGGCTCCCTGTATTTGTGCTTAGTGTTTGCCCAGCTCTAGTTCACTGCTCAGAACCAAAAACAAAACAAACAAAAAAAAAAAGACAAAAGCTACCAACAAAAAGCTAGGTGGAAAGGTGAAAGGGGTTACCATCCCCCCCTGGCTCACACTCACATCCTTGTTCCAGCCTGCCAACAAAAACACTGGCAGGGCAGCGTGTGAATGGCAAACTGGGCCAAACGAGGTCAGCCCAAACATCTGCTCCAAATTCAGCTGCGGATTTGCGAGGAGGCTGCTGAATTTAGCCCTTCTTGCACTGCATGTAATTCACTGCAAAGCCGGAGCTGTTCCCAAAGAGGTGCTAACCCCGCTCCTATTTTTAGTGCCCCTGCTGTTCTCCACAGGAGCACACGGAATCTCGCAGGAGCTGCTTTGCAGGGAAGAGAAATCTTCTGAAAGCTTTGCTGGGGAGCCTCTCCCAGCTGGGGCCAGGTTAACCCTTCACCCATGGGAGGAAGATCCCGGGTTTTTTTGGGGTGGTTCTCTCCATCCTCCCATCCCATTATAGGACACGGGAGCAGTTCCTCCTCGGGTGGGATCTCCACGGGGCGCTGCGGGCACCGACACCTGTGCTTGTCCCCACGCTGCAGGTGCTGGACGGGTCCCCGATCGAGGTGACACTGGCCAAGCCGGTGGACAAGGACAGCTACGTGCGCTACACGCGAGGCACGGGTGGCAGGGCTCCGGCGCTGCAGGGCGACTACGCGTACGCCCTGGGCCACCTGTACGAGCCTGCCACCGCCTACCTGGGCGCCCCGGTGTTCTATGCACCCCCAGCCTATGCCGCCGTGCCCAGCCTGCACTTCCCCGCCGCCAAGGGGCTCGGCACCCGCAGCATCCTGCGGCCGCCCTCCGTGAGAGGTAATTCCCTCCTGGTGCTCGCCTCTGGTCAGCTGTGTCCTCCAGGGATCGGGCAGCTGCTCCCCCGATGTGTGTCAATGACATTGGCTTTGCCCTCGCCCCTGGGCTGCTCCCCTGACACATTGGTGACATTGGCTTTGCCCCTATTCCTGGGCTGCTCCCTGGACACATCAGTGACATCAGCTTTGTCCTGGCTTCTGGGCTGCTCCCCCAACGTGTGTCGGTGACATTGGCTTTGCCTGGCTCCTGGGCTGCTCCCCCAATGTGTGTCGGTGACATTGGCTTTGCCTGGCTCCTGGGCTGCTCCCCTGACACATCGGTGACATTGGCTTTGCCTGGCTCCTGGGCTGCTCCCCTGACAAACGGGTGACATTGGCTTTGCCCCTATTCCTGGGCTGCTCCCCTGACACACGGGTGACATTGGCTTTGCCTGGCTCCTGGGCTGCTCCCCCAGTGTGTGTCAGTGACATTGGCTTTGTCCCCGCTCCTGGGCTGCTCCCCTGACACACGGGTGACATTGGCTTTGCCTGGCTCCTGGGCTGCTCCCCCGATGTGTGTCGGTGACATTGGCTTTGCCCCCGCTCCTGGGCTGCTCCCCTGACACATTGGTGACATTGGCTTTGCCCCCGCTCCTGGATCCCTCTCGGAAGGGGATGGAAAACACAGGGTTTTGGCTCTTTCCTGCCCCAAGGCAATCTTCCAGCCAAAAAGAGAACCGTTTTCCGGGAGAGAACTTCCAGCTTGCCCTCAGTCCAGAGTAAATAACTCACGAGTCCTCCTGGTTTTGCCCCAGCAGGGAAGACCAAACAAACCAATTTTCCTTTCCCCCATCAGAGCCAGCTCCCCGAGCCACCACCATCAGCAGCACTGTTTCTTCTTTGTTTTGGAGATTGCAGGGAAAGTTTTACCAGTCCTGGTGTTTTCTGACCCAAAGCCATGGGGTCATGTTACCCTGGTGCAGGGTAGGGACGCAGCACTGAAATCAAGCAAGCCCTGGTGTTCTCTGAGAGGTGGAGCCCTGTTCTGGGGGACTATTCACTTAATAACAATTAATTTGGTTAATTCAATCTCTGAATAAAAGAGAGAAGCAGGAATATCCCTGCAGCCTTGAGATTTTCCTCTCAGAGATGGCCTAGCCCCTCAGAAGGCTGCATAAGGAAAGGAGCAGATGTGATTATCCCCCACTGCTCTCTTGCCTCGTGGTCTTCCCAGACTCCCAAGAAGGTTACTCCAACAAAAAATGGAAGCATAATAGGGGAAAACAAAAAGGATTTTTGTTCATATAGGGATGAAAGTGTGTAAGTGGGGAATTCCTCAGGAAGGTGAATTTACTCCGGTGGGTACCAAAAGGTACCAGCTGTCCCCTCTCTGCCTTTCAGCTGAAAAGCTGGGCAAAAAGCTGTCCTTAAATTAAAACTGACCAGACAAGATGGCAAATGAGCAGGAAGAAGCAGTTCTGTCCCCAAAACCCCTCACCAATCCAAGAACGGGTGTCAGTGTCCATCCCGGTTAATCCCAGCACCTTCCGTGAGGCCTCCTGCCCGTGCGCTTCCCCGTCCTCCCAGCAAGCGGGGCTAACTTTTCCATTTCAGCGAGAATCAGGGTCCTTCTTCCCATGATTTGATTCAGTGTAATGCCTTCTTACATTCCTAGAAATTTACATGAATGTACCTGTAGGGGCTGCGGGCGTCCGAGGCCTGGGAGGGCGCGGCTACCTGGCGTACCCGGGCCTGGGCCGTGGATACCACCTCAAGGGAGACAAGAGGGCTGAGGAGAAGCTCTACGACCTCCTGCCAGGGATGGAGCTCACCCCCATGAACCACGTCACGCTAAAGCCCCAAGGCATCAAACTGGCCCCTCAGGTACGTGCCCCAAAAGGGAAAATCTGTATCACCGGGGCTGTGTGGGGAAAACGGGCCCCTGGCTGGATCTGCGCCATGGTCTGGTGGATAAATCATCCTCGCGTCTCAAAAGATGTTAAAGAACAGGTAATACTGTCCTGCAATATCCTCCTGCCTTGCCCACTCTCATGGAATCCTGGTGATGCCTAAAAGCGGGCTCATCTGAAACAGAGCCCAGACAAAGTTAGGAGAATAAAGCAGATAAATTTAATCCAGGCCTACTGGTACATTGAGGGCAGGCAAAACCTCCTCATGAAACTACACCCAAAATGGACCCCAAGTCACGAGATCTTCACCTTTTATAAGTTCTGTCTCATGAAGATATCAGGCGCCAATTCTCCAATGACGCCTTCAGGTGATGATATCACCCACCCCAGACTTGCTCCCCCTAATTCTCTGTTGATTACAGATTTTGGGGCCCTGGGACAGCAAAGTGTCCTGGAGTTTCAGGCCCAGAGAGGAATTGTTTTGTCTAAAAATGGGAGAACTTAGAGCTTAGCACTGTGCACTAGAGAATTACAAGAATACAGATGCACAAAAATATAGAAGCTAAAATCCCAATGCACCACTGGAATGGTTGAGGTTGGAGAAGACTTCTAAGATCATCATCAGCCTTGAAGGAAAGTTGTCATAAACACTTTAATCCAGTTCTGGCTGTTGCACCCTAAAAGCACTGCGGGTAAAGGAACTCCCACCCATGCTGGGGTTGAGACATGAAATGCATCACTGGGGCTTCACTGAGGGGCAGTGCATGTATGCACATAAATAATGCACATTTTCAAATCATTCATGGGGAAAGAGGTGCTGGCATAACCCAGCCCAGTGCAGAAGCCCTGCTGGCTCAGGGAGGTGTTTGGTTTGGTTGTGCTTGTTGATATGGGTGGGTAAATGGGGCTGAGGAGAAATCCAGAATAAATTCCTCAAAGCTCCAGCTCTGACAGTAATTCTTTTCCCCTTACATTGTCCAAGAGCAACACGAGAAACCAACTTCGTGACCAACCCTGAATTCTTTGCCTTTTAACACTTGGATTGCCACTGCATCCAGTTTGCCAAAGTTTATGAAAACATCTTTGTTTTCTTCCAGATAACTGGATAGCGGGATTTTACTCTATTTTATCTGTAAATTACAGAATCACAGAATGGTTTGGGTTAGAAAGGACTTTAAAGCTCATCAACATTCCAACCCCGTGCTGTGGACACCTTCCACTGGAGGTGTGAAATTTCTGGAATGGCTCTGCAGGGCCTTGGGGCAGGTGAAATTCATTTTTATTAAACTGATACACATATAAAGGAGTTGGGACAGCGGGGAACAAGTGTTGCCAGAGTGAAAAAAAGGAACAGTTGTAATTGAGAACTGAACCATTTCATACTGAGCTGCAGCTGGAGCTGTGGTGACAGAATTAAAAGCAGCGCTGAGGTTTAAATTTTACATTTTAATTTTAAATCCGTGGAATTGTGAGCTGTAAATGAGACAGACCACAGCAAGGATTCAGGGTGACCTCATTGTGGCCTTCCAGTGCCTGAAGGGGCTACGAGAATGATGGAGAGAGACTTTACAAGGGATAGAGGGACAGGACAAGGGGGAATGGCTTCAAACTGCCAGAGGGCAGGCATAGATGGGATATTGGGAAGGAATTCCTGGCTGTGAGGGTGGGCAGGCCCTGGCACAGGTTTTTCAGGGAAACTCTGGCTGCCCCTGGATCCCTGGAAATGCCCAAGGCCAGGTCAGAGCACCCTGGTTTGGTGGAATGTGTCCAAAGGCAGCTGGGACAGCACACAACCCATGGGTTAAAAACCCTGGAATCCAAAGCCAAGGCACGAGAGTTTGTGGACAGCAATTCCCAATTACCAGGGAATCAGGCTGAGGGCAGCGTGGTTCAGCATTTCAAAAGCTGCAAAAATTGCCTGCTGAAGCCCGTGGAATTAATTGGATGGAAACACAACCTTTTTCTTTTTAAAAGGAAGCCTATTTGGGCTTCTGGTGCTCTGTAACCCTCGAGCCAGGGAGGCAGCAGAGCAGAGGGGATGAATGCAACCCGAGCCTCTTTAGTCCTCTGAAACAGGAGTCCCTGAGACACAGCTTCTGAGGCAGATTCAAAGAAAAGCACACTGAAATCATCTGAGCAGCAAAAGGACACAGAGGGCAAATTGAAAATGGAATAATTTCAGGAATTAAGCAAGTCTTTCAAGTACAAAACATTCAGATGACTCTTACACTTCAAGGTGGGCATAGTATCCTGGCTGTCATTTATTTAGTATTTTTTGCTAGGCTTTGAGGAAGCTGCCAGGAGTCCCTGAAAACCCTTTGAGGGAAGGCAGCTGCTCAGCACAGAGGCTGGAGCCGGGCGAGGAGGCTTCTGTGCACAGCAATTAACCCCAGAACAAATCCCTTTTTTTTTTGGTTTTTTCCCCTTCTAGATCTTAGAAGAAATCTGCCAGAAAAACAACTGGGGCCAGCCTGTGTACCAGCTCCATTCTGCCATTGGCCAGGATCAAAGACAGCTCTTCCTCTACAAAATCACCATCCCTGCCCTCGCCAGCCAGAACCCCACCATGTACGTCACTTTTTGGAGCATTTCTGAGACTTAGGCTTTGTTTTTTAAACGGTGTTTGAGCCAACAGCTGTCCTCAAAGTCACCATCGCACAGGTCTCCATTATGTTTTGCTTTGAAAAACATTTATTAATATTTAGAATATTTGGAATATTTGAAATATTTAAACTATTTGAAAATATTTGAAAAATATTTATTGAATGTTATTTATATATAATTAGTATATTATATATTATTATATATTTATATGATTCAATAGATAATATTTAAAAAATAAGGGGAGAAAACCATCCACAAACCATAGTTAACTGCCATCTGCTGTGCTTGGTGCTCTCTATGCTGGTGCAAACATTACAGAAAACCAGGCATAATCAGGCAAAATGGTGCTTTTTCTACACAAAAAGAAAGCAAACAATATCCCTTGAGTGGAAATCAAAGGAACTTGAAGGAACACGCTGATACTTCAGCTCTAAATATGATTCCAAACATTTCTGACCTAAACTGCTGCTTGTTGTGTATTGTAAAGGAAAACCCAGTCTGGGTGTTGTAAAGAGAAAACGCAGCAGGGGTTTTTTGATCCAAAAAGCACAACAAACCCTACAAGGACACGGTGTCCAGAAGGAGAGCGGGGTCGGTGAGTGCAGCTGGTGAAGTGGAGCACTGGGGGAGAGCGGCTCCGTTCATAACCCCTGCCCAAGGATGCTACGCTCCCCGGGCCGTGTGGGATGGGGCACACTCGGGGTGGGTCAGGAGCAGCCCTGGGAACCCAAACCTACTGAGTCCATGCCGTCCCCACAGCCACCCGTTCACGCCGCCCAAGCTCAGCGCCTACATCGACGAGGCCAAGACGTACGCGGCAGAGTTCGCCCTGCAGACCCTGGGCATTCCCGTGGAGGGGGCCGAGGTGCCTCCTGCGGCTCCGGCTTTTCCAGGTATGGGCAGGGCTGGGCAGCCAGGGGGCCCTGGAATGGCGCTTTTCCGGCTGCCTCCTTCCTTGCGGGTGGGGAGAAGGAAGCTTGGGCTTGGTTGTGCTCCCCAGCTATGGCTCATGTGGTGTGTCTTCATCAGAGAATTCCAGGCTGGTTTGGGGTGGAATGGACCTTAAAGATTGCATAATCCCACCCCCTGCCATGGGCAGGGACACCTTACACCATCCCAGGGTGCTCCAATCCCCATCCAACCTGAACTCGGGCACTTCCAGGGATCTGGGGGCAGCCACAGCTTCTCTGGGCAGCCTGTGCCAGTTCATTGCCTGGAAAGGATTTTATCTCTATCCAGGAATGCCCAAATTTTTGTGTCCATACCCCAGAGCATCTCAGGCTAAGGGTGCTGGGGAGGGGGCTCTTCTCTGACCCCAACCCCACAGGTCAGTGTCATAGGTAGGATTGTGTCCAGGGTAGCTGGAGCAGTGTCCAAGGATGGGGAACCCCAGCACCCAGAGCCCCATCCCAGTTCCACATCTCCTCTCCACTCCTCCCAGTCTGAATTCCTCCCTTCAACTGGGAGCCCCAGAAACGATGCAGGATCCAAAGCTGGCATCCCCAGTGCCCCATCTGGGATGGGTCCCTCCCATGGCCCTGATGCCACCAGAGTGGAGTAGATCCTCCCCACTGCGAGGACACGTGGCTGATGAATTCATGGTCCCTCCATCTCCCCCCAGCACTCCCAGCTCCTTTTGAACCAACACTTAGATTTCATCGCCAAAGAAATGACGCAGCCGCGGCAGTTTGGATCTGATCCCAGCTCTCACACCCCCACTGGAAGGTTTTCCTCCCAGTTTGAGCATTCATACTCAACAGCTCTTGCAACTGCCCCACGCAGCTCGGGAAGTCATGGAAAACACAGGGATTGCATTTGCTGTGCTTTCCAGCGGTTCTGCTGGAGAGGCAGCACCACGTGCCAGACTGCACATGAGGAACGCATTAGTCAGTACTACTGAGTTGTTTGGAGTGTCTCAAGGATGGATTTGAAACAAAAAAAAATTAAACATCTATCCGGCTTCCTGCCACAGGAGCCCACAAAAGCCGCAGGAAAATCAATTTGTCTGGGCTTGTGCAGCTTCCGCAGCGTGGAAACCAAATGGGCTCTTTATTGAATCCAGCCCCCACTTAGTGCTTCATTAGGATCTCTCCTTCTCTTTCATCCGACCTTATTTATTTGTCTTGGGAGTGTCCGGGCAAATGGACGTGCACTGAGGCTGCTGCTCACAGCACACTCCGGTTCTTGGGCAGGGCTGGCCAAAGCTTGGCTCAGACCATGCCCAGCTCATTTCTCTCCCGATGGTGGCAGATGTGCCTGAAGTCCCAGACTGCCCAATTCCTGCTTGAAACATTGCACCTGGCTATGCTGGTGCAAAGAAAAGACTGGACAAGATTCAAATTGTAAGGAATTCCTCATGTTTTTTCCCAAAGTGATACTTCCAGTGAGGCAACGTGTGCTCCCTGTTGCCCAATATTTCCATTGCCCCACTGGGAGGAACTGGGGTTTGGCTGACCTTGAGATGATCTTGTTCCCCACCTGGGCAGACAGGATCCTTGGAGCAGAGCCTGGTCCTGCAGATCCGATGGACGCCCCAGCTGCTCTTCCCAAATTTAGGCTTTGTCTTGACTCCTGATTCTTTGACAACAAAATACTGTGGTGTGTTTGACAAGCTGCCGTGCCCCGCCTCCAGAGGAACCAGCCCCAAATGATGCTGTTTTCTCAGTGATTCATTCTCAAACAGCAACATCTTTCCAGGGAAAATCTGGAAGTGTTGAAACCACTTTTTCCATTAGAGACCGATGGGAAAAAAACAAAAAAAAAAAATCCCATCCACTAAATATTTTCTCCTTGCTGTTGCATTGAGGGAGTTTCCCTACCGTGGCTGTCCTGAATTCCCTGTATTTTGTCTGTGAAGGGATCAGGGCTATATTTTCTCCTTGAAACCTGCCCCAATTTCCCCTATTTTAGGTTGTTTCCTTGTCCTCCTCGTGCCATACAGGAAAAAGTATTTGACAGAGAGGGGTGTATTTCCAGCACCGTGTTTAACAAATCATGTGTGAGGACACGCTTTCCTTTTCCCATGAATTGCTTAATTTAACATTATTCCCATAATAGTAATTATTGTTATTCTCACCAACAAACTCATTGTTGCCCGAGCTTCATTCCCATCGAAAGTCATCCCATCAAAACCTACCAGGCCACGGTGCATTTGGAACGGATTTTCATTGATCCGTGGGTTTTCTCTCTTTTTTTTTTCCTTCAGGATACACCATTGCTAACGCAGCTGCCACTGTCACAGCCACCCAGCTCAAGCAAGCAGTGACAATGGGACAGGATTTGGCCACCTATGCCACCTACGAAGCCTATCCTGCCTTCGCCGTGGCCGCTCGGAGCGATGGCTACGGAGCATTTTAACCCAATTCCCTCCAAACCCAGCACAAGCAGAAAGGAAAAGAAAACCAAATCCCAGTCTGGTAACTCTTACACCCTCGTGGTCTGAAGCTCATCTGTGGCCTGAGGTTAATTTTAGTTGGAGCTTCAGTTTTGTAGGTCTTCAGTTTTTTAACGGGATATTGAGGCGGGGGAAGAAGAAATTTAAAAAATTATGCAAAATCAGATTTTCACACAGGAAAGCAAAAGCTCAGCCCAGGAAATGAGAGGTTCTCAGGTGTACATATATATTTTTATTGAGATATATTTATACACCTACTGGGTGTGTGTTTGCAACAACAACCTGTGCTGAAAACAGCCCCTGTGGCCATTGTGACCCAGGACTGGGGAAGGATGGGGTGTCCCAGCAAACCCCTCTGTGCAAAAAGTCATTTTTCCCAAGCATTTCTGCCCAGCCTAACAGGCTACTTCTGAACAAGTTTCCGTGCTAATTTTATTTTTAAAGCAGGCCACAAGCATTCAGCAGTTTTCCCTCTTACTTTGCTCCTTCCCAGCCATATCCACAAATCAGCAAAGAATGGTGTATTTTTGTGCATTTTCCATCGAATGGCACATTCACTGGAAGATAGGGAAACTTTTAAGCCTGAGGAGCAGAAAAGTGCTATTCATTAAGGCCAATTCTCTTCTTAATTAGAGCACGAGAGCTCGCAGCCATGGCCCAGTAATAGCAGACACTTCGACAGGAATGAAATTATATCCAAAGAACATTTTCCCAGGTTGGAAAGAGCCCTGCCTGGCTCTGAGCACTGCTTTACACATTAAATCAAGGCTGCTGCCTGCTCTGATTCCAGCAAAAATTAATGTAGTGGAAGAGGGTTCACGCTGGCAGTAAAGGCACCTCTAATTTTGGAGAGCACCAGAGCTGGCGTTGTGTTTGAACCCTTTGGGGTTGCTGGGAGCATCCTTTGGTGTCCCACAGGAGGCCATTGTCCATTTATTTCTGCCATGGGATAGAGGCAGGAGTTGTGATGCTGTGGAGACAGAACAGAACCTCAGTGCTGGGTAACTGCAGCAGACACATCAATCCTATGTCATCAATCCTGCTAAGGAAAATTGATTTTATTCTGTCTAGAACCAAAAAAAAAAAAAAAAACCTTCTGGGAGGAACTGGGTTGATGACACCCAGCAGATCTGGCCCCAAATTTTTGACCTGGTTTAGATGCTGGGATGTGGCAGAGTAGAAGCCATTCCAAGGGGAGCTTTTCCTGTGCATTCCCCAAAAGCATGAGGGTCTGTGACGAAGTGTGGACTACAGGAATTAAATATTTCCCATCCTGACTTGATTTCCCCCAGAATGGAACAAACCCCATGAGCTGTACGGTCTGAGGCCCCCTTAGCCCCCTCCTATTTACCAAGTAGCTTGTTAGGGTGACCCTAAAGGTATTACAAGCCCTCTGTGGCTGCTGCTGGCCACGTTTGGCTTCTCAGCAAAGGACAAACCTGGTCCCAGGGGGCCAAATAACCAAGAGTGTTACGGATTTCGTGGCTTTTTTTTTTTTTTTTTTTTTTTCTGTTCTGTCTATGTCTTTAAGTGGTGTTTGCCAGCAAGGAACACAGCCAGGAGTGTCTCTCAAAGCGTTGGCAGGAAGTGTTTCTCGCTTTCCACGTTCAGTAAGTTTAGTCTGCTTTTTCAGCTATTTATATAAGTTCAGGAAGATGTCAAAGCAGAGGGCAAGAAGCAGTATTAAAAATGTGTGCATGAAGCACTTATTTTTGTACAAGTAGTACAAGGTTTGTATAGAGTTTTAACACTATGAAGTGTAGCTAAAAATCACAGTTTCCATTTACTGGAGGACAATCGTGTGTGTTTGAAGGGAATGAAGGGGAAAATGGCATCTCAATCATCCGTTACAAATTAGAACCGGGGTGAAATTCTGTGAAGCAACTCTGTGATTTTGAGTAATCCGAGGACATTCACTGGACTTTGAAATACCATTAAAACTTTTTAAACACAAGCCTCAGTCCTTCTATATGGTAAATAGGAGCACACTTTGCTCTGGAGGGATCGATCCCAGGTCACACTGGCAGTGTCACAAGCTGTTCAGGAGGGCATTCCACGTGCACTTTGGTGACCCTCGCCCACCACAGAGAACAGAAAACCAGCAGTTTTGTACTTCTGCACTTTTAAATGGAAAAATCAAGGGTTGGCCTCTTTCCCCAGCACCTCTTTGGTCAGTATTTATTTATCTGTCAATGCTACAGGAATTGGATTTACTATAAATTTATTACCTGATCCCAGTGGAGATTTCTGGAGACATCATATCGATAGTGAGACAGCACCATGCAAAAACAAAGGGTGAATGGGGTGATCTATGATTTAGGGCTGTGAGGGCTTGGCCCCATCTGAGAACAGCCTGGTACCAGGTCACCAACAGATAAATCTGCTTTGAGATGAGACCCTGCTCCTTGGGAGACCATCCCAGTTAAATGATGGAGAAACAGCAATTCCTGGTGCAAAAGGTTTGCCCCTTCCCAGAGAGATCCCGAGCCCAGGAAATGGGAGGAAGCTCTGGTACCCTGCTGCTGCTAACCAAAGGCCTCCCTGCCATTCCAAAAGGGATTTTGCCAAAATAACTTGACATTGTTCTTACAAAGAGGTCAGCTGTGCTCTGGGCTCCAGCAGCTCTGCCAGCTCTGTTTTTTTCCCTCATTAGCTTTTCCTGATGCCCTGCTTTCATTTCCTTTGAAACCAGGGCAGTGGAGAATTTGCTTTTGTCCTGTAATGTTCTCCCCTCGCCCAGCTGAGATTCCCTTTGCTCGGCAGCAGCTGGCTGGTCTGTTTTGGAGAGCAAGCATGACTTTCTGAGGAATCTCAAACCCACAGCCCAACTCAAAGAAAACATTATTTCCCATTTGTAAAGATGTGGGTTCCCAGCAGAGAGCAAGCAAAACCCAAAAACCAAATCCACCCTCCACCAACAAGTCTAAGACATGTTTGAGGTGTGAGTGATGAGGTCAATGCCCAGAAAAATTAGCAGATGGCCTCATCTTTGGTTGCTGGCAGCACAGAAGGTCCAAAAATGGCATTTTCCACCTCCCTCCCTCCAGCCAGAACTTTCCTGGAGGTCTCTGCAGCAAAGAGCCTCTCATCTGAGGTGCAGAGTAAGAAAACATCTCTGAGGATGACACAGCTCCAAGTTTAGAGCTGGCCACACCTTGGGATATCCCACAGGGAAACTCTTGTGTCCCACCAAAACCCCCTCAGTCCGTGGGACTGTTCATGTTCAAAGGGAGCTGCTTTTCCTTGGAGCTTGCATGGCTCCCTTTTCCAAGCTCAATTCCCCAGCTCACCTCTCCATCACATGGATTTCCCTTCTTTGGAAAAACAACCCCCAAAACCAACTGGCCTTTGAAGGTGACAGCCGAGTCAGGGGTCACCAATCCCTGCTGGTCACTGCCTGGGGGTCAGCCTGGCCCTGGTGCTCTGATAGGGTTTTTCCTTTCTTCCCAGGGCTGGAAATTGTTGTGTTCCCCAAAATCTCAGTCTGGGATAAAATTCCAGTTCTCAGCTGTCCTTTCTTGAGTGCTGGAGGGGCTTAGATGGCCCCTGCCCACCAAGCGCTGTCATTCGGGGATGCTTGGGGTGGGCTGCTCTCTCCCTGAACACCTCCAACTCCTCTCCATGCCCAAACACTCATCCTGGCCTGGCTCCAGCAATCCACAGGGTCATGGACATCCAGATTTGGGGTTGTTTAAGGAATAAACATTGGAAGAGCGACATTCCTTGGTGCCCAGCCCCACCTCGTGCGTGTACAACCCCGGTTGTGAAGATGTTAAAACCAGAGAGCTGCGCACAAATACCCTCTGTGGGAGGCTGGAAAACGCCCCAGACGACCAGAGGAGCCAACAAATCCCAAATCCGGCATCAAAGGCCGGAGACAGCAGAGGATTCTCCCCTCTCCCCCCAGCGCCTGGGGTCAGATCCCAATTTAGCGCTGGCAGTAAATCGGGAAGGGATGGGACGTGCAGAAGGGAGGCTGTGGCGTGCTCCAGGCGTTCAGAGGAGCTCAGCCCGTGGACACGAGATTCCCGAGTTCACGGCAGTTTATATCCCACCACAACAGAACTAAAATAAAGGTGGAATTGTGCCCTTCTCCTGAGCACGTAGCAGGGCACAAATGGCCCCGGGCCGAGGGAGAGCGGCCGGGAGACGGACGAGCAACTGTCGCGGAGAGCGAGGGCTATATTTAACAGCTGGCAAAGTGTCCAAATTCCTGATTTTTATTTTTTTCCCAGGCTTTGGCTCGAGCTTGTTTTCCTGTAAAACAGCACTGGCACCTAGTGGCTGCTGGATCCAGGCACAGCGTCCCAAAAAAGAGTCAGGGAGCAGGGAAGGGCTGCTGGTCACTGCCTGCCAACAGCCACGATGCTGCTACAAAACAAAGAGAACCAAGGGCTTCTCTCCCAGAGAGATTGCTAGACACAAAATATCATGAAAATCCCCAAAAATAGTCCCCTAAATTCAAAATCCTATTCCCACCGGTGACAGCCAAATAAACACGAGGTGTTTTGCAAAGGGACCTGCTCTGGGCACAGGGGACCCTCCAGATACCCTAAATCTGCCTTTCAACACTTCCTCTCCCCTGGGAACCCGCAGTTTCCTAAAAACCTCTCTTTTGGGGTCAGATGTTCACAGTTTAGAGGGTAAATCTTTCACTGTGCAATTCAACTTGGCTTGCTTAAGCACGTACTACTGAAAAAAAAAAAAACCAACCACACACATGTTAGTGGGTGGCTGGGGGAGTTACTAGGACAATCGGGGATATCTCCAGGGATTTGATTCCCAGGGATGTTCTCTCAGGGCTCTCTCTTTTTCCTGACTCAGTGTTGTGACTGCTTTGAGCTCCTCCGGATGGGGATCTCTCTCAGCCTCTCTCAGGCTGATTGCAGCTGCTTGGAAATGAATAATTCATCCTCTCCTACTGATTTTAAAGAGAGGCAAAATTATCTGATTTTTGATTCTCTGAAGAATTAAAGAGATTGCATACAAAATTGGTACACATTATTGGAGCTTATTAAACATTTACAGTTGTTTAGCTGTCAGACCCCACAAGAATCCTAAATCCAGACATGAAATATGTTTTCCTCTCCCTGTGGCCCCCAGTTCTATCTCTTTCAGAGGTCAGAAGAGATTTAGGGGCTCTGGAGCTGTCCCTATTTACAGCAGGGCTGGTGGAAGGCAGCCCAGGAATGATCAGTTCCAGGTCAGGGTGGTCATGGCTTTGTCCAGGCAGCTCCTGAAACTCTCCTGGGAAGATCCTCTGCATCCCTGGGGGCTTTTCTGTGGGGAAACCCTTTCAGCCAACAGGTTTGGGCACTGTCCTTGTACCCTACCCTGGTATCTGCATTCTGTATTCGGATGAACAACCCTTCTGGTGATGCACCTGGAGGTGACTCTGGGTGACCTTTAATCCTGCTGGCCTTGGGTCCTTTCTGATACTCTACCAAAGCAGGCTGGGGTCTGTTCAGAGCTGCCTCACCCACAGCTTTAACCCATAAATTCAGTTCTTATTGATTCCATCGACTTCACACCAGGAGAGCTTATTCCCCATCCACAGGCATAGGTTTCATGGCTGAAAGAGGAGTTACATCTTTTATTGCAATGAGAATCAGCTGCCACCAGGTCTGGCCAGGATGGGAACCACTTGACTGAGGACACAGGAGGAGACTGGACAGTAGGGAAAGCCAAAACTTCCCAGGAAGTCAAGCTTTGCACAGCAAAAGGACACCCAGCAGCACTTGAGGGACAGCAGCCATGAAAAAACCCTCCCAGAACATCGTGGAATCATCCGGAGCTGGAGGGAACCCACAGGAATCGTCCAAGTCCAACCCCTGCACAGCCCAGATGTCCAACCCAGTGCTCAAAGAGACCATTCTTGTGGGGAATGTGATCTCCTATGGGGCTGTGATTTGAAACGCTGAGGAGGAGCCCTCAAAGGGGACTGTGATGATGCGGAAGAGGGGCACTCTCTTCTTGTAGTGCCCAAAGTAGCGGAGCCGGTACACGCCCGGCTCTGTGCCAGCAGGGATGTGCCACTCGATGGTCACATTGCTCTGGCCACGGGATCCTTTGGTCCAGTAAAACCTGGAAAACAGGCCAAAACTGCAGTCAGCAGGGAAATCCACTTTTCAGTGGAGGGCAAGGTGTGCAACTAGATGAAGGCGCTCCAGGTTGAGTGTACTTTAAGAGCTTCTTTTACCCTTCCTTTTCTTTTAATCTTCAATTTGTTTTAACCTTCTCTTTCTTTTAGCCTTACCTTTCTTTCAACCTCTCCTTTCTCTTAACCTCTCTTTTAACCTCTCCTTTCTCTTATCCTCTCCTTTCTTTCAACCTCTCCTTTCTCTTAGCCTTCCCTTTCTTTTAACCTTTCTCTTAACCTCTCCTTTCTCTTAACATTCCCTTTCTTTTAACCTCTCCTTCCTTTTAACCTCCCCCCATACATTTCAGCTATCAGAGCAGCAGCCAACAAGCCAAACCAAAATTAGGCAGGGGTGAAAAATATCTGGAAACACGGGATAAAAAGTCACTGGTGCTGTTTGTAGATGGAAAATATTCCTTCCAACGTTTCCTTACATTTACAGCTCCCTGGATCGTCACCTCTGAGAGCACCTCAGTCCTGCCTGTGCAGGGGGGGAGCTCACTGTAATTAGTGAGCTCAGGACTTCTGGCTCCTATTTCTGCATCAAAAGCCCATTTTGTTTTATAGACTCCTTGTGCAAAAGCCTTTCTGCTGAACCTCAAAACCCTCCAGGGAATGCTCAGCCTCAAAACTCCCCACATCATCCAGGCAGGAAGGATTTTTCAGCTGGTTCTGGTGGAACTCTTCCACGGAAGGTGATAAAGATTCACCCATAGCTCTGAAAGGTGATGACACCAGCCTTGCTGCTCCATGAATGTTTTTCCTGAAGGCTGATACCTCAACCCTTAATTTTCCTTTCTTCCAGACTTTTTTAATTGTTTGTTTATGCTGCACAACAAACCTGGACAGTTTTTCTCTGTGAGTTTCTCTTTGGCATCCCATTCATCCTCAAGGTGTGACAGAGGAGTGGATACAGGCTAGGAACAAGCTGGACCCCAAAGCTTCTGCAATTCCTGCCCTTCCTCCTCCCTTTCCCAAATTTACCAGCCTCCATTCCAGACTCTGGAGCAAAGGAGAACACTAGTTTTGCCAAGGTAACCCCCAAATATGGGGGTTAGAGAGCACCACTTGCAGAGCCCGGACCTGCCTGGCGCTGGGAGCTCTGGCACAAATCCCTTCAGGTTGGACTGGAATGACTCCCTGGAGTCTGTGGCACAGGGAAATCTGCTCAGGCACCCACCTGGTGTCCCAGGAGGCATCATTCAGCACCGGCTGCCAGCGGCTGGAAAGGTTGGAGTATCTCTCCACCATCAGGAAGTTGTGCTCAGTCTGCAATAAAAACACCAGGGTTAGCCAGACCCTGAAAGTGCAGGCACATCCCCACCTCCTGTGACACTTTAACCTGGGGAAGAGGCTGTGTTTTACTAGCAAATATGGTCATTACTGGCAAAAATGTTCATATTCTACCACCAAAGCACAAATTTGAGCTGATAAATGATGCAAAGAATTAATCTGTAAAATGAGAATGGGCAGCAACAATGTCTGTACAAGGTGAGTGATGGGATGGATTAAGTGCTTTGCTAATTTTGTTAAAATAAAGCAGCAGGCTGCTAGGATGGGAATCAGAGACCAGGTTTGCCCTGGATACCAATGATGAGTTTCTGGCCTAACACATAACATGATTCAACTTCAATAATATAACAAGATCATAAACAGTCCAAATTCCCTTGTTTGCCCCAAAAGCTTGCTGATGGTGTGAATTCCAGAAGCACACATCTTCTTTTGGTCTCCCAGCAGAGAAAAAACCTGCCTTACCAACTGGAAAATGAATATTCATAAATCACAAACACCCCACTTCCAGCATCATTCCGTCACATTTACCGCATTCTCTGCCGAGTTCCTGGGGTTGGCCCCCACAAAAGTCACTTCAGCAACTTCTCTCTAGGAGGGGAATTGAGATTTGTGTTAGAGGCTGAGCAGCACATGAAGAGCATCCTTTGAAGAGGCCATCAGCTGTTTTTGGGGGGTTTGGTTGGTTTTGTAGTGCTCTGTTGTGTTTGGCTTGCTGTTGTTGTTATTTTAAATTATTTATCATGTCACTTGTTGCGACAGCAGTGACAACTTCTGCTTTGTGTGGTTGCTCTGTGCCGTGTCACCCTGCTTGTTCTGCTTGTTGGATCAATTCCCCCAGTGCACATGGAAAAGGGAGGAAATTTGGGAGATCTTTCACAATGCCTCCCTGTTTTAGTGCTAGAGACAGCAAGGAGACGAAAGCTCCGGCTCTGAACATCTGATCTAAATGCTGAGCACCGAAAACAGAACCTGATCTAAACACTGAGCACCGAAAACAGAACCATTTCTGACATTCTGATTCCGTTTCATTTACATTCCGAGGCATCAAAGGTGGCCTGATTGCTGCTTGTAAGAAATTGCTGTACAACGTTTGCCTCCTTAATCGACTGCTCTTTTGCTTTGAAGAAGAAGGAGAAATCTGCTTTGTGCTGGTTGAAGGGCTTTTCTATTCCTCTTTATTCACCCATTTTATTCCTGTTCAGTGACACTGGCATGGAAATGCTCTGTCCCTGCCTTCAGCAGAGACAAGACCTGTTTGCTCAGAGGGCACCACCACCCACAGATTTTGGGTTGAGGGGTGAGAATTCAAAGGCTTTTCCCAAACAGCTTTTAGGGCATCCCTGAAGCTCTCACCTCCTGGTACTCTCGTCTCACTTCTTCCAGCACATCCCCAAATTTTTTATTGGCCGGTGCGTTCTCGGCGCTGAGAGAAGGCAGCAGGGTCAGGCTGGTCACATTGAAGAGCGGGGGCTCTGGCCCACGGGGCAGATCCTGAGTGGAATTCTGGGAGAGGGAAGAAGTGCTGGTTAAACACCCACATGGATAGCCAGAATTCCCTGAGGAAGCACAGCCTGTGCTCAGACAGACTGCAGGAATAACAAAGTGGGTGTGAAACCAGAGCAGAGCATCTCCATCTGTGCAGCCCTGCAGGAGACCCAGTGCCCTGCTGCTGGAGCCTCTTCAAACCACCCCCCAGAACATCCCAGGATATTCCTGCCCATCCATTCACACAGTGACAATGGGCACTGCCAGGCTGTGGCAGGATCACCCTCTCCCTCTCTCAAATCGAGATATCTCAAAGCAAGAGATAACCCGGGCTGGATTGAAGGACCCAGCAGGGAATGATCCCTGACACCCAAGAGTCTGAACATCTGACCAGGAATCAGCAGCTTGGTATGGAGGGCAGCTATGGAGAGAGATGAAAGAAAATGCTAACACTGACCAAAGTCTCAGTTTTTGCTCTATAAAAGATACACAAAATTTCTAAAAGGCAGAAGCCTCTCACACACACACTGGAAGAGTGTGAAGGCCTCTCCTCAAGGTTCGGTCACGAACTTTGCAATTACTTCTCTGGGGATTGAGGGAAAGGACTCCAATGTATTCTCCCACCACTGACTGATTGATAAAATATACACAGAATTTCTTTTCTAGCTGAACTCTT
>CM019219.1:30377403-30393910 GCA_009741485.1 Malurus cyaneus samueli
GGGGAGGGAAAGGCACCAGTGCTGCCTCTGGCAGCCTTTGACACAGCCAGACACAGTGCTCTGCTGGTGCTCAGCTCTTTGTAGCTCAGGGTGATTTTCCATTTGGCTCCTGCCTTAATCCAGGAAAGGACCTTTCCCCTCCCCATGGACAGAATGCAGGAACTCATCAGGTGCCTTTGGGAACGCTGGGGATTTGTCACAGCACCAGGGGCTTGCTGGCAGCGCCCTGGGGTGGGGGTCTGCAGCTTGATCCTGCACCAGAGGAGCTGGGGCATCCAGTGGGGGTGGGGATCCCTATCCCAGGAGTCGGGATCTCTATCCCAGGAGTGTGGATCCCTATCCCAGGAGTGGGGATCCTATCCCAGGAATGGGACCCTATCCCAGCTGTGGGGATCCCTATCCCAGCTGTGTGGATCTCTATCCCAGATGTGTGGATCCCTATCCCAGGAGTGGGGATCCTATCCAGGAGTGTGGATCCCTATCCGGAGTGTGGATCCCTATCCAGGAGTGTGGATCCCTATCCAGGAGTGTGGATCTCTATCCCAGCAATGGGGATCCTATCGAGTGATCCCTATCCCAGAGTGGGGTATCCCTATCTCAGCATGGGGATCCTATCCCAGCAATGGGGATCCCTATCCCAGCAATGGGGATCCTATCCCAGCGGATCCCTATCCCAGGAAGGGATCCCTATCCCAGGAGTGTGGATCCATATCCCAGCAATGGGGATCCCTATCCCTGGAGTGTGGATCCCTACCCAGCATGGGGATCCCTATCCCAGGATGGGGATCCATATCCCAGGAGTGTGGATCCCTACCAGGAGTGGGGATCCTATCCAGAATGGGGATCCCTATCCCAGCAATGGGGATCCCTATCCCAGGATGGGATCCCTATCCCAGGAGTGGGATCCATATCCCAGAATGGGGATCCTATCCCAGCATGGGATCCTATCCCAGCATGGGGATCCTATCCAGATGGGGATCCATATCCCAGAGGGGATCCCTATCCCAGAGTGGGGATCCTATCCCAGCAGGGGATCCCTATCCCAGGAGTGGGGATCCATATCCCAGCAATGGGGATCCATATCCCAGCAATGGGGATCCATATCCCACAATGGGGATCCCTATCCCAGGAATGGGGATCCCTATCCAGCAATGGGGATCCTATCCCAGCAATGGGGATCCTTATCCAGCAAGGGGATCCCTATCCCAGGATGGGATCCCTATCCCAGGATTGGATCCCATCCCAAGGATGCCCAGCCATCTAGGGAAGGGCTGTTCCTCAGGGCTCTGCAGAGCTGCTGCTCCACTGCTCCCAGCAGTCCATTCTTATGGCTTCCTTATATTTAGGGATGTCCTGGGAGGCCTCCTGCTCCTTCTGTGCTCCACAAACTTTTGTTATTAGTGTTTAGCCCCCCATAAATTTCTCCTTAAAAAAACGCCCCTTTTTTGGCTCGCTGGAGTGGGATTTTGCATTTCCTTATCAATCCCAATTCTATCCCTTTTCCATGCAGTTGAGGGGTTCCTAGGTGCCACCCTGAACTTCTTTACCCACTTTGCCTAAAGCTGCCCCTCTGCAACACCTTATTTAGGGCTTTTTGGGGCTTACCCATAGGATTTACCTGTGCCTTATGTAACTGTTGTGGTCAGATATCGTATGAATGTAACACAACTCTCCCATGTTTTACAATAAATTCAATTTAATTTACAAATAAAGCCACAAAATAGATTTTTTGCCTGGTTGATGCTGCTGGAAGGAAAAACACTCCAGCTGTTTTCTTTCCTGCTTACCAGAGTATTTGCATGCACTTTTCCCTGCTCCTCAGATGTCGTGGCCCCACCCGTGGCACCCGGACATGTGGATGTGCAGATCGCTGCCATCGGATCCCTGGCCATCCTCGCTGTCCCGGGGAGTTCACGTAGTGGTCCTTGGCTCTTGTGCTGTTCACTGCTGCCAGATTTCATCCAAACCTCTGAATAGCTTGCCTGCAGGTGGAAAGGGGGCAGGCCCAGAGTTTGTCCCCAACTCACCATGGGATCACTGAGAGGCACACGGTCTTCCCCAAACATTTTGTTGGCTGCAAAATGCAGTTTCGAGGAAACCAAAGGAATTTGTTAACTTGGACTGTGGTTTTGGCACCACAAACACCATAATGATGAATTGCACTGGCTGCTCTGGTACAGGGATGCAAATTTAAATAGGATAAGGATTTATCCCTTGTGCTTTTATTCCTACTGGTTCTAGGGTGGCTCCAGTCTCTCCCTGGCTGTGGTGATGAGTTGAAATGTTTCTTTTCGTTGAACTCGTTGCAGAGAGGTCTGAAGGGATTTTGAGTAGCGGGGGTCGGGCTCTGCTCCAGGGAACAGGGACAGGACAAGGGAAACGGCCTCAGGCTGGGCCAGGGAGGCTCAGGGTGGACACAGCAGGAATTTCTGCATGGAAAGGGTGCTCAGGCCTTGGCAGGGCTGCCCAGGGAGCTTTGGAGTGCCCATCCCTGGAGGTGTCCAAGGAAGGGCTGGAGGTGGCACTCAGAGCTCTGGGCTGGGGACAAGGTGGGGATGGGCACAGCTTGGACTCCATGGGCTGGGAGGGCTTTTCCAGCCTCAGGGATCCGGGATTCCATGATTTCTGAGCCTGACACTGTTCTCTCCATGCCCCAGGACCATGGCTGGACGCAGGCTCCGGGAAGCTGTTAAAAGCGTGAGTAGCTGAGGTTTTCCCAGAGCACAGCACAGATGGAATTTCTCCTTTCCTGAGCCTCCTGGTTTTCCCTCCTCTCCTCCCAGCTGGGCTCTCAGGGCTCCTGTCCCACAGATGTTTCCTTCTCCCAGTTGCTTCAGATGGATTTTCCATGTGCTTCCTGACAGGCTGGAGGAATGAACATCGTCCCCAAAACCGCCTGGTCGGGTTTCAATCCATGAAGCCAATTCCACAGGGATCCAGGCACAATCGATGCCAGCAGAGATTTGGCTTTGGGATGGAGGGGTTCAGCTCCTTAATCTCTACCAGGATTCTGAAACATGGGAACCATTGCTAAAAAACCCAGTAAAAGTGTATTTTGCATTTGATTGATGCAACCTGGCTGTAGCCTGAATCAAATCCCAATCCCAGATGCTGTCTTCACAATTCACTGGGCCTTTCTCTCACTTATATCCCTGTTTTTTTTTGAGTGTACAGACATCAGCTTCCAAAAAATCCCTCAATTTATTGAATTTGTGGAATGAGACGTCATTTGTCCTCTTTTTTTGGGGGGAGTGAATATGAAGGTTAAAAGGGCAAATTGCACCTGTAGGCTTGCTTTCCTGGGCATCCATAACTTTTGGATCTGTAACATCCATCCCTTTCCCATCACAACCTTGTATTCTGTCCTGGTAAATAATGAGGATAAAAACAACAACAATAATAATGGTTATAATGCAAACGGCCTTAACAGGAATAACAATATTGATATATGTAGTAATATAATAATAATAATAATAATAAATAATAATAATAATAATAATGATTATAAGCAAACGGCCTTAACAGGAATAACAATATTGATATAGTAATAATAACAATATTGATATAGTAATGATAAGTTATAATATAATGGCCTAACAGGAATAACAATATTGATATAATATAATAATAATACAATAGCAAAAAATAATGACAATCATAATAATGCCAATAGCCATAACAATAACAATTAATAATAACAACAACAATAATAAATATTATGCAATAATAATAATAATAATGATAATGATAATAATATAATAATAATAATGATAATAATAATAATAATACAATAACAACAACAACAGTATAGCTGTGCATTGAGCACTTCTTTCAAGACAAGTATTTTATTCCCTTCCTTAGGAATTTGATTCCCATGGGACACCAGGGATGAACGTTGTGATTGCAGGTCTCTGCAATGTCTACACCCACTACATCACCACCTATGAGGAATACCAGGTAAATATTAACATCGTGGGTTGGATTTGTTTGACTGAGTTCAGGTTTTGACCCCGTGGGATGATAATTCATGTCGAATTATGGGTGTTCAGAGTTCTTTACCTTTGCCACACAAATGGGCAGGGAGAACTGGCAGGCAAGGTTGGAAGAACTGGGGTGGAAGAATCCCACCCCAAAAAGTTGGAGGGAGGGCAAGTTGCATCCAAGCCTTTAAAGGGGGTGAAAACTGCAATAATGGGAAGAGCAAAGAGGGTAAAAACTGAGGGAAGAGCAAAGAAGGTAAAAACTGAGATAACTGGAGAGTAAAGAGGGTAAAAACTGAGATAATGGGAAGAGCAAAGAGGGTAAAATGGAGAAAATGGGAAGAGAAAAGAAGGTAAAACCTGTGCTGATGGGAAGAGCAAACAGGTCCTCCCTGTTTGCAGTAGGTTGGAGAATGCAGAGTCACCTGCAATTTCAGCAGAAATGACTTTGGCAAGTGGCTGGGGCCATGTCCTGACCAGACAGGGGTTAAATAACCCCAGTGTTGACCCTCAGCTGGGTGGGATGGGCTGCACAAACCCTCCAGACCCTCCTTTCCTGAATTTATCCTGTCCAGGTTCAGCGCTACGAGGCAGCATCCACCAATTACGGGCCCCACACCCTCTCTGCTTACATCCAGCTCTACAGGGGCCTGGCCAAGGCCATCGCTCAGGTGAGCAGAATTTGTCATGTGCCACTGGCTGCTGGGGACATTGCAGTCCTGCCTTTAGCCCAGGCCTTTGGCAACCAGCAATGAGCTTATCAGGGTGGCCAGCACCCCATTACCCTGTCTCGTTTGCTATTCTTTTATAATGGCCAATTAGGTCTAATAGAAAATGAATTATTGTTTGTTAGACACAAGGAAATAACAGAGTAAGGAGTTTGGCAAATTATATACTACACAGAAGTAAAATTAAAGAAACTACTAGTATTATAAAGTACAGCCGTTTAAAATGCTGTGGGCAATGAAGGTACCTTGGGAAGGGGAAAGGTCCTTTCCTGGATTAAGGCCAAGGAGCCAAATGGAAAATCCTCCCAGAGCTACAAAGAGCTGAGCACCAGCAGAGCACTGTGTCTGGCTGTGTCAAAGGCTGCCAGAGGCAGCACTGGTGCCTTTCCCTCCCCTCTTGCATTTTCCAGCTCAGGGCTGCTTCCCCGGCAGGGAATGAGGCCAGGAGAGATTTCTGTGGGGTTTTTTTACTCCAATGAGAGCAGCAAGTCTGGTTTCTCCTCCTGGGGTACACAGGGAATACAGGCTCTGCAGGAGGAGAACTCCCACCTCTCCCACTCTGATACGAGCTACTGACACCACTGTGTTCCTGCCTTCTCTCTCCATCCCCCCAGCCCCTGCAGCCTGTTCCCCTTCCCTGGTCTTGCAGCCCCCTCACAAACCCATCAGGGGTTGGGATCTGTGGGGATTGCAGATCCCTGCCCACAGCAGAGATCCTTGCATTCCCAGGCTGTTCCTCACCTCTCCCGTGCTGAAGAGGATGGGTTTGGGTTTGTGGCAGGCTTTGGTCTCGTTTGACGGCTCTCCCAGCAGCTGGTCCCGGATTTGATCCCAAAAGGGGTCCCCTTCTACCGAGCCTGGACGGGGAAACACCTTTGAGCACCGTTCCTGAGCTGCCCCGTCAGCTCTCGGACAGACACTGCCCGCTCCTGGCTCCCGGGCTGGGACATTTCCCAGGGGATTCTGACAATGCCCTTTCTGGGGTGGTTTGAAAAGCTGAGCCTCAGCCCAGCTCAGCTCCATCCCAGAAGCCTTTGGGGAACGACAAGAAGTGAGGAGAGTCCCAAATCTGCTGTTTGTCGTCCCCACTCCCCACCCATCCCCTTGCTCTCCTTACTTCAGGGCATGGCCGTATCCCGTTCCCAAAGTTTCTGATGGACACAGAAAAACCTGCCAGGGGGTTTCCTCCACCTTCCTAAAAACCATCCCTTTGGAAACTGGGAGGTGGTCCCAGAGGTTTCAGTCTATCTGGGGGATAAGGATACAAACTGGGAGAAAATAACAGGCAAAACAAGTATTAAGCTATGTCTTTAAAGTGGAATGATAGTGAAGTATTTGTGCTGTAATTGTGATGAAGATTCCAGNCCAGTAGGAATAAAAGCACAAGGGATAAATCCTTATCCTATTTAAATTTGCATCCCTGTACCACGAGCAGCCAGTGCAATTCATCATTATGGTGTTTGTGGTGCCAAAACCACAGTCCAAGTTAACAAATTCCTTTGGTTTCCTCGAAACTGCATTTTGCAGCCAACAAAATGTTTGGGGAAGACCGTGTGCCTCTCAGTCGATCCCATGGTGAGTGTGGGGACAAACTCTGGGCCTGCCCCCCTTTCCACCTGCAGGCAAAGCTATTCCAGGAGGTTTGGATGAAATCTGGCAGCAGTGAACAGCACAAGAGCCAAGGACCACCTACGTGAACTCCCCGGGAACAGCGAGGATGGCCAGGGATCCGATGGCAGCGATCTGCACATCCACGATGTCCGGGTGCCACGGGTGGGGCCACGACATCTGAGGAGCAGGGAAAAGTGCATGCAAATACTCTGGTATAGCAGGAAAGAAAACAGCTGGAGTGTTTTTCCTTCCAGCAGACATCAACCAGGCAAAAAAATCTATTTTGTGGCTTTATTTTGTAAATTAAATTGAATTTATTGGTAAAACATGGGAGAAGTTGTGTTACATTCATACGATATCTGACCACAACAGTTACATAAGGCACAGGTAAATCCTATGGGTAAGCCCCAAAAAACCCTAAATAAGGTGTTGCAGAGGGGCAGCTTTAGGCAAAGTGGGTAAAGAAGTTCAGGGTGGCACCTAGGAACCCCTCAACTGCATGGAAAAGGGATAGAATTGGGATTGATAAGGAAATGCAAAATCCCACTCCAGCGAGCCAAAAAAGGGGCGTTTTTTTTAAGGAGAAATTTATGGGAGGCTAAACACAATTGACAAAAGTTTGTGGAGCACAGAAGGAGCAGGAGGCCTCCCAGGACATCCCTAAATGTAAGGAAGCCATAAGAATGGACTGCTGCGAGCACTGGAGCAGCAGCTCTGCAGAGCCCTGAGGAACAGCCCTTCCCTGGATGGGCTGGGCATCCTTGGGATGGGGATCCCAAATCCTGGGATAGGGATCCCCATTGCTGGGATAAGGATCCCCATTGCTGGGATAGGGATACCCCAACCTGGGATAGGGATACCCCAACCTGGGATAGGGATCCCCATTGCTGGGATAGGGATCCCCACTCCTGGGATAGGGATCCACACTCCTGGGATAGGGAGGGGTCGTCTTACTCTTCCAGCTACAGATTTTCTCTGGAGTCAATGCCGTGACCCTGTCTCGGTTTATAACCGGCCAGCCGTGCTGGGCTATAGGGATGCCCGAAAGGGTAAAAATGAATGAGTGTGCACCACGGGGCTGCGGTGGATTCTGGCTGTTTTCCGTCCTATCATCGGTTCACCAGGGCCGCTCCCTCGTCTTCATGTTCTCCTTTGGCAATGTCTCAATGCGCTGGCCAAGCCACAACGACAGGAGTGTCATGCTCTAAGCTCCATGGGCAAAGGTTTTCTGGAAAAATCTCCTTTCCCTCCTGCCATTCCCACACCTTTTCATGGGATTTGGGGTTGCCTGCTTTTTGGTGATTTTCTCAAACTCATGCAAAAGGTGACGCTGACGACTGACGATGCCTGGGTTGGAGTAACTTCCTGCTTCACTCATCTTCGCAGTTTGAGGCGTGCAGCGTTGGCTTATGAGGGAGGATGAGCAGCTTATCCTGGATGTAGTTTATCTTCATGCCACCTAACAGTGGTGACCGGCAACTACCCCCCGTGCGGGCCAGCCGAAACTGCAGTAAATAGTGAGAGGGATGACTACCGACTTAGACAGATGACCGTTGAGTTCAGTTGTACACGTGCGAGTGACTGCCACCAGGGCGAGCCAAACGGCATTCTAAATGTTGATGCTGAGCGCAGTGAGCACGCAAAGCACCTTGGGGAGAGAAGATCCTGAAACCACTCCTGGGGCCATGACGTGTTGCCAGCCCACTGGGAGAAACACAACTTCCAAATCCATGCCCCCATCCATCCAATGCCATCCATCTCATCCATTACCATGCCATCCATCACATCATCCACCCACGGCCATCCATTCCATCTCCGAGCCATCTGCTTCCTTGCTCCTCTATCAAAGGATTTGTTTTCACTCCACATCGAAAGCTGGGCCATTGATAAATGTCCACTTGAAATAGAACCTAATTGCACGATAATAGACCATATCCTATCGCCATACTCATGTGAAAACGCATAATCCGAAACCACATTTCATACACCTTGAGATTAAATTCCATGGCGCAATGCAACATCTCATTCTTCGTGCTCCATTGAACTTTACGAACTTTAATCAAACCACTAATGCCGATCGTATAACTGCTAAATTTAAAGTCGAGCATTGTCCTCACTTTTATAGAGCATTACCTATTAAAGACCATTATGCTACAATCCCATTTCCCACCTCTCCTCTCACACATGAGTTTCTCTATAATCCTTTTTGAATTTTACCTCATCCAATTCATTGAATTCTGTTTCCTCCATTCTCTTCCAATTCCAAATCCATTCCATTCTCACAACACTCTTGTCATTCACTCATTTAAACGAATAGCTGGGAGAGCAAGTATCCTGGACCGTCAAAAGTTCCATGTCCCATGCCATTCCACCAAAATTTCGGCCATGAGTACCTTATCCTCATCCATTTCATCTCCTGAGGGTCTCGATCTCCTATGAGTCGAATTCCAATACCTTTCACTATTTACCCATGCGACACGCCATTCAGTATTGCCTGTACCCCCCGCGATGAATGGGATGGAGCTCCATTGACCAATTCACATCCACCCCATTCCAATCAGGAAACCAATCCCACAACCTCTCATTACAATCCATCCTCATTGTCCATCATTCTCATCCTATCATCAGCATCCATACATACAATACTACAATCGCATTCCTCATCACAACCTTATCCAAATTGTATTTCCATCAACCAGCTACACATCCAGCATCTCAATGGGTAAATACAACAATTAATCCATTTGCAAATGAACATCACCCATCAAACCAGACAGCATCCAATCCCATCCAATCCATCCCAGTCCATGGCAACACTCTTCCATCCATCACCAAATCCATCCATGCATCCACATCATACCCGATCCATCCTGGGTACCATAGTGAGTACACATATTCACTGACCCATCCATTCTTTTACCACCGCCTCAATATTCCCCCCATTTCTTTAAAACTACCCTCCATAACCAAAGAACACCATATGCATCGCAAGACCACCCATTCTCTCTTTTCATCCATCTGAGACCCACCCAAGCTGTTCATCTCATTGTGAGCCATAACAACCCATCCATCCATCAGCCATCCATCCCTCCATCCATCCTAGTGCCTCGCCATCATCATCCATCCATTCACATCCATCCACCCACCATCCACCCCATCACTCCATTCCTACCATCCATCCATCCATCCTGCCATCAATTCTCCATCCGATCATGACCATCACTACTCATCCACCCTGCCATTCATTCCATTCGCTTCGATATCCATTCATTCCATACATCGATCCATCCATTCCATTCCTCCGATCATCCCATATCCTACCATCATCCACATCCATCATCCTCCACCTCGTCCATCTCCTCCACTCCACCTAACCGCGTTCATCCATCCACTCCATGCTCAGCATTCAATCAATCCCATCCCATCCATCCTCCATCCATACCATCCATCCATCCGTCATCATTCATGCCATCCCATTCCCATCATCCATCCATCAATCCATACCATCCATCCATCCATCTCATCCATCCATACCCTCCACCTCCATCCATACCATTCCTGCATCATCCATCCATCCATTCCTCCATCCAGGCCATCCAGCCATCTCATCCATCCCATCCATTCATCCATCCATCCATCCATCCATCCAAAATAACCATTCCATCCATCCATCATCCATCCATCCAATCCATCCATCACCATCCATCCATCCACCATACCATCCAACCCATACATCCACATCCATCCATTCTATCCATCACCATCCATTCCATCATCATCCATCATCCAATCCATCATCCCATCATCCATCCATCCATCCATCCGTCCATCCATCAATCCATCCACTGTCCATGATGCCATCCATGCCATCCATCCCCCTCTTTTTCCCATCCATTTCACCATCATCCATCCCATCCGACCATCCACATCCATCCATCCATCACCATCCATCCACTCTCCCATCCATCATCCATATCATCCATCCCATCCATCCATCCAGCTTCCGCATCATCCATCATCCCCATCACCACCCATCCATCCATATCCATCCATCCCCTGTCCATCCTATCACACCCATCCATCCATCAGTCCATCCATCCATCCATCCATCCATCCATCCATCCATCCTCCATCCCATTCCATCCATGCACCATAGTCCATCCACATCCATCCATCCACTCCCTGTCCATCCATCCATCCATCCATACATCCATCCATTCCATCCCTCCATCATCCTCCATTCCATTTCATCCATCCATCCATCCACCATCCTGTCCATCCATCTCATCCCTGTCCATTTCTCACACATCCATCCCTCCATCCATCCATCCATCCCTGTCCACCCATCCATTCCATCATCCATTCCATCATCCATCCATCCACCATCGCACCCATTCCATCATCCTCCCTCCATCCATCCATCATCACCCATTACCATCCATCCATCCATCCATCCATTCCATCCATCCATCCACCCATCCATTCCATCCACCCATCCATCCATCCCATCCATCCATCCACCATCCATCCATCCATCATCCATCATCCATCCATCATTCCATTCCATCCCTTATCCATCCATTCCTCCACACCATCCATCCACCATTCCATCCATCCATCCATCTCTGTCCCCATCACCATCCCGATCCATACATTCCATCCTCATCCATCCGTCCATCCATCCATCCTATCCCTGTATCCATCTCCATCATCCATTCACCATTCCATCCATCCTCCACTATCATCATTCCATCCATCCATCCAGCTCATCCATCCACCAATCCATCCATCATTCCCATCCATCACCTCCATCCATCCATCCATCCCTGTCCATCCATCGCCTCCCTCCATCTCATCATTCATGCCATCCATCCATCCATGCCATATCCATCCATCCATTCCACCCACTCACACATCACCATATCCATCATCCATTCCATTCACCTCCATTCCATCCATCATCACCATCCATCCATCCATCCATCCATCATCCATCCAATCCCATCCATACCATTCTCATCCATCCATCCATCCATCCACTCCTCCATCATCCCCTCCATCCATTCCATCACCTCCATCATCACATCCATTCCATCCATCCATTCTCATCCATCCTGTCCCTGCTCATCCATCCATCCCACCATCCTCCATCCATCCATTCTACCATCCATCCATCATCCTCCATCCTCTTCCTGCCTGGCACAACGTGAAAGCTGTAGGCATGTCCAGGAAATCTGGACAAAGACCTCTCTGTCGAGCCCAAAGCAATTCCCAGATATTTCTCCCATTTCCCCAGCACCCCCATCCCCTCTGCCGCCTTAGAGTCACCACATAAACATTATCCCAATCCAATGAACTCCTGGTGCTCTTTCCACCAGAAAAAGTGAGAGCAAAATCCGGCCTCGCTTGCTGAGAGCCCAAACTCTGTTCCAGCAGGGACACCACATATTCCAAGGAATCCCAAAGAATAAGGTGCGCCACGCTCCATATGGAAGTGCACGTTCCCACACTGCACCTCAGCCGACTCTCTGGGACACCATCCCGATGTCGCGGCTGACGAACACGACCCGTTTGGAGTCCTCGGGGTCGCCACATGAGGCGCGGCTGTAGAGGCGCGAAGAGGAGCCCGCGCCACCTGCTCGGGTTTGGCATATCCCTCTGCAGAGAGGAGCTCTCAGAGCGCGCCCGTATCCGTCATTTTCCTGAGCAGATTCCCAGGCAGAGGGCTCATCCCACCCCTCAGAGCTGCAACCCTGTCTGCCTGTGATTCAACAAGCCATGGAATGGTTGGGCTTGAAGGGTCCCAAAGCCTGTCCAGTCTCCCCTGCTCCCCCCCACTCCGCTGCCAGCTCCTCCAAACCTCAAGAAATTTCATAATGTGTGAAGCCACACGTTTGGCAAGGCAGGACTAACCAAAAAACCCTGCCAAAAACCCCACAGGGGATGAAAAATCAGCATTCCAACCTGTGGAATTCCCCAACTCACCAGGGGCACTTGTGCCACGGCGTGCAGATCGGCTCTGCAACGCCCACCGTACTTGGCTGCTTCTGGCACTGTTGTCTGATCGTGAGAACAAAGCACGGCAGATCAGCGGGCACTGAGAGAGCAGAAACGGGACAAGAGAGCCAAAGGCTGGCTGAGAGCCTGAGCGCATTCCAGGGGGCTGACTGAGGCTCTGAGGCTTTGGGGGTCAAACGTGGCCCAGGAGGAAGAGCCCCCAGGGAGTCATTGGCCTTGTCAAACGGGGTGATGCACAGCAAGAAGGGACAGCCCAGCATTCCCAGTTAAACCCGCCAAGCCCACAGTGCCACTCAGGAGCCAGGTCCAATGCTGTTCACCCCTGGAATTCCGCTCAGCAAAGGTAGGAAAAGGGTGGCATGTCACAGCCTGCTGGGAAAGACTGGGGAAGGGCACATCCAGCCCAGTCTGGGGCCTGGTCCTCCCCAGAAAACCCCAGCAGGGCCAGCTGAAGCTCAGAGAAGGGAAAAGCCGCTCTGGCAACGATCTCCAGCAAAGGGTGAGGATAAGTTCTCCCAAAGGAATCACATCCACCCCAGCCATCGAGGGAGGTGCAGAAATCCTCCCAGGATGACAAAGCCGTGGAAGAAAACCATGAAGGGCTTTCAAACCATAATAACTCAGCAGGGTTATCTGCATCTCAGAAATCCCAGAGCCACAAATGGCTGAGGGGAGATAACGCGGTGGGAAACACATTAAATATTTTGTGTCTGCTCTGTTCCACAGCCCTCCCTGAGGCAGGGCTTTGGATCGGGTGTGATCCTTCTTGCAGCTGGCTCTTCCTGGGCTGCCCTGAGAGCAGGGGAACAAAGGAAAAGGAAATGGAAGGGAAAAGGCGAAAGGGAAAAGGAAAAGAGGAGAAAAGGGAAAAGGAAAGGGGAAAGGGAAAAGGGAAAAGGGGAAAAGGGGTCAAAAGGGAAAGGGGGAAAGGGAGAAGGAAGGGGAAAGGGAAAAGGGAAAAGGGAAAAGGGAGAGGAAAAGGGGAGGAGGGAAAGGGAGGAGGAGGGAAGAAAGAGGAGGGAAGGAAGGTAAAGGAAGAAGGACGAAGGAATAGAAGGAAGGAAGGAAGGAAGGAAGAAGAGTGAAGGAAGGAAGGAAGGAAGAAGGGAAGAAGGAAGGAAGGAAGGAAGAGAAGGAAGTGAAGGAAGGCGAAGGAAGAAGGGATAGAAGGAGGAAGCTGTCTCCACTCGCCTGGCGTCCTTGTTGAGGAATCCGCACCAGCAGCTACACGCAGATGATCATCTAGCTGCGAGACGACACGACTTAGGGATACTCGTTCGGCCAGAGAAGGAGCACGCGGAGGCCTCCTCTATGCGCACGCCAGGGGACGGGGCTCTGTGGGTCACAAAGGAGAGCGATCCAGTTGTGGTCATCATCGCCACTCTTCACGTTGCACCGTCAGACCTTCACTGGTGTTCCCTCGTCGCCTCAGGCTCGTCAGATATGCCTCATACCAGAGAAAGGGGGAGTCTGCGAGACTCTTTCCTTACCTTCAGGCTATCCTCTAGCAAGAATCACTCTGCCCTCAGGCAGCACACCTCCCTGTCACCTCAACCGTGCTTCCGCAGCCTTATCAGGCGACTTACTTCCTCCTTCCTACTCAGATTCCCGACTCTGCGTTTTATTCTCAGGCTGTACCCTTTCTGATGAGGTTTGTGGAATAAAACTCCCCCAAACATTTCACCACCAGATACTCCTGTGTCTGTCCGAGTGCGTAGGGAGCTTGCGAATATTTTGGGAGGTCCATTCAGATAGCTCAGAAGGCCTTTGTTCAACTCTTATCATATGTCCTTTAGGAAAACTGAGCTTCTAGGCCCCTCAACTCACTCTCAGCCTGGGATTTATTCGGATTAGAAGGAAGAACGGAGGCAGAGCCCTGGGTTTTCCTGGCAGTTCCATACGCAAGCTCTTTGCAAGCTCCCTATCCCCAGAATTTCCATATCCAGCCATACTCCTCACAGGAAATGTGCCTGGAACTTCACAATAACCGCACAGGAAACAACGGTAAAGGACATTTACAGTCCGCTAAAAAGGCTGAGTGAGACTCAGCCCCAGCAGAGAGCCAGCTGGCCTCTCGGGCTGCTCTGGCCTGACCTCTCTTATCAACCTCTTCATTATTTCGCTGCTTTTGCTCCAGGTCAGGGTGCAGCGCCATGGTCAGGCTGGGTTTGACAAGCAGATATTTCATGTGCCAACTCTCCCAAATTCAGGTTCCTCCTGCCTCTACATCCTAATGTGGCCCTGTGCTTGTTGGGCTTACCACCTGTGCGTGTTCCTAGCAAACTCCCATGCACTCTTACTCCAGCTCACCTCTCAGATTGTTCAAAGCCCCGATAGTGCGGAAGGCTATCAAAAAGGGATCCATTGGGATCCCAGGTGGATCCTACCCCTGATCTCTGTGCCAGCAGCTCCCAGCTCAGACCCGTCTCAGCTGTGAAAAGCTCGAGAATTCTCTGCCGGAGTAACCCCGTGAGTCAAGCGCGGCCCAAGATATCAGGAGAAGCCAATCGATAATTTTAACCCACAAGAGAGGCAGTCAGGTTTGTGCTGTTGTCGTGTTTTAATAGCATCCCCTCTCCCAAATAACTCTTTCCAGGACTGGCCTCTGCTCACTTGCTGCACCGAATTCAGAAGAGACTTTTTTGCCGTCTTGGCCTCAATCACAGTGAGGCCCTCCCATCTGATGTGGCTCTCTAATTCCATGAAGCTCAGCCCCGGGATCCACGCTCTCTTACAAGCACGACTTAAAGCAGGGTTATTTAAAAGGTAAAATAACTTTCATTATGCATTCTGTTGTTAAATACTTTATGTGTACCCTGCCTTTTTCTCTTTTGTCTTTCAGGTCCCAGGCAGGCTGGATAATTCCAGCTGACTTTATCCAAAGGGATTTGGTGCCAATTTTGTCTCCTCAAAATGACAGGGAGGCGAAATCCAACCACCCAGCCCTTCCTCTCCAGACTTATGGCATTTCCCTCCCTCTCGGGGTTCCATATTTTCCGGCCCCTTTTCCCTGGCCATCCCTGATCAAGGTTAACATTCCTGCAGTGCGGCACCAATGTCACGTTCAAAGCGCCGCCCTTTGCTCCGTGGTTTTTGCACCCAGGCTAAAGTGAGATTTTGCTGATTACTCTCATCGTGCTGCAATCCCAGAGGAACTGCTATCCCTGAACAGCCTGCTGGATCCCGGGAATTGTCTTGGGTGCCAAGGGGTGCGTCTGTCTCCGAGGGAACCCATTGCATTCCTCACTGTCCTGATCACCAATTCCAGATCTGAAGGCTTCCGACCATAGAGACATCAATAGCTGGTGGCAAAATTCATTTACAGTAAATCAACATTTAAAAAATAAAAAAAAGTACATTTAAACATAAAAACATTCATACAAAACAGGTACATTAGATGAAGCACAAGGAAGATCTGGAGTATTGAAGTAGATAATGGAATATAGAATATAGAAATTCTAATAGACGAATATGGATATATGGATATAGAATTATAAATATAGAATTAGATATATAGAATATAGAATAATGAATATCTAATAGCGAATATGGAATATGGAATATAGAAATAGAAATAGAAATAGATATGGATATACTGAATATACAGAATATGCGTTTGGAAATGACTATGAAATGAAATATTGAATGTTGAATGTGGAAAATATGAATATCTATGGAATGTAAATACGGAATAATGACTGTGGACTTAGACACTGAATATAGAATCTGGAATATATATTAGAAATGGAAATATAAAATGCAGCATACAGAATATTGAGATATTTGATCTGTAGACATATAGATATAAGAAATAGAATATAAGATAACTGGATAATTGGAATATACGAAATTAATATTGAATTAATCAGTAATTATAAAATATGGAATACATAATACTAGAATATAAAATACCGATATAGTAATGTGAATATATGAATATATATAGAATATAGAAATAGCATAATAAATAATACATTGATAAAATATAGCATATAGCATATATAATGTGAATATAGAATAAAATGTGAATATAGAATAAGAATATAGTAATTCATAGAATATAGAATAATGAAATATGAATATAGAATGGGAATATAGAATATTAGAATATCTAATATAGATATATAGATATAGAACATAGAATATAGGAATAGAATATTGAATACGGGT
>CM019219.1:30393935-30409502 GCA_009741485.1 Malurus cyaneus samueli
TGGATCCCCATTGCTGGGATATGGATCCCCATTGCTGGGATATGGATCCCCATTGCTGGGATATGGATCCCCATTGCTGGGATATGGATCCCCATTGCTGGGATAATGGATCCCCATTGCTGGGATAGGATCCCCATTGCTGGGATAGGATCACCCCTGGGATAGGGATCCCACCTGGGATAGGGATCCCCATTGCTGGGATAGGGATCCCCATTGCTGGATAGAGATCCCACTCCTGGGATAGGGATCCACACTCTGGGATATGGTCCCCATTCTGGGATAGGGATCCCCATTGCTGGGATAGGGATCCACACTCCAGGGATAGGGATCCCCATTGCTGGGATATGGATCCACACTCCTGGGATAGGGATCCCCTTCCTGGGATAGGGATCCCCGTTGCTGGGATAAGGATCCCCATTGCTGGGATAGGGATCCCCATTGCTGGGATAGGGATCCCCATTGCTGAGATAGGGATACCCCACTCCTGGGATAGGGATCCCCATCCTGGGATAAGGGATCCCCATTGCTGGGATAGAGATCCACACTCCTGGATAGGGATCCACACTCCTGGATAGGGATCCACACTCCTGGATAGGGATCCACACTCCTGGGATAGGGATCCCCACTCCTGGGATAGGGATCCACACATCTGGGATAGGATCCACACAGCTGGGATAGGGATCCCCACAGCTGGGATAGGGTCATTCCTGGGATAGATCCCCACTCTGGGATAGGGATCCACACTCCTGGGATAGAGATCCCGACTCCTGGGATAGGGATCCCCACCCCCACTGGATGCCCCAGTCCTCTGGAGCAGGATCAAGCTGCAGACCCCCACCCAGGGCGCTGCCAGCAAGCCCTGGTGCTGTGACAAATCCCCAGGTTCCAAAGGCACCTGATGAGTTCCTGCATTCTGTCCCATGGGGAGGGAAAGGTCCTTTCCTGGATTAAGGCAGGAGCCAAATGGAAAATCACCCTGGAGCTACAAAGAGCTGAGCACCAGCAGAGCATGTGTCTGGCTGTGTCAAAGGCTGCCAGAGGCAGCACTGGTGCCTTTCCCTCCCCTCAGGAAGGAAGGAAGGAAGGAAGGAAGGAAGGAAGGAAGGAAGGAAGGGGCTGTCTCCACTCGCCCTGGCTGTCCTTGGTGAGGAAGTGCAGCACCAGCAGCACCACGGTCAGGATGATCATCAGCGCCAGGCACACGATCAGGATCACCTCCAGCCGCGAGAAGGAGCACCGGGACCTCTTGGCACGCATGGTGGGGGCTCTGTGGGGCACAAAGGGACATCCCAGTGTGGGCTCATCCCACTCAGGACACGTCAGACTTCAGCTGGTGTTCCCTGGCCCAGGCTCAGAGATGGCTCAGCATGGAGAAGGGGGAAGTGGAGATTTATCTTTCAGCTATCTTTCAGAAGACATCGCCTGCAGGCAGCACCCTCCCTGCCACCAGGCCTGGCAGCACAGGGACACCACCCAAATTCCCGACTCTGCGTTATCCAGGACCCTTCTGATGAGGTCTTGGGAATTAAACCCCCCAACATTCCACCAGATCCTGTGTTCTCCGAGTGGCTGAGGGAGCTGCTGAAATTTTGGAGGTCATAGAAGGTCAGAAGGGACTTTTGTCACCATAATAAATGTCACTTTAGGAAACTGAGCCTTCAGGCCCCTCCCAACTCACTCCAGTCTGGGATTATTCAGGGATGAGAAGGGGAAGAACGAGGCAGAGCCCCTGGTTTTCCTGGCAGTTCCATTTGCCAGCTCTGGCAAAGCTCCTTCCCCAGACCATTCCAGGCCATCCCTCACAGGAATTGTGCCCTGGGAACCACAAACCCACAGGAAACAACGGCTGAAAGGAGCATTTACAGTCCCAAAAAGGCTGAGTGAGAACCAGCCCCAGCAGAGAGCCAGCTGGCCACTCGGGCTGCTCTGGCTGACCTCTCTTATCAACCTCTCTTATCAGCTGCTTTTGCCCAGGCAGGGTGCAGCGCCCATGGCCAGGGCTGGGTTTGACAAAGCAGATATTTCAGTGGCAAAAACCCAAATTCCAGGGTTCCCTCCTGCCCTCTCCATTCCCTGAATGTGGCCCCGGCTGTTGGGCACCAGGGCTGTCCCAGCAAACACCCAGCACCACTCATCCTCCAGCTGGTTAAATAAACCCCCCCAGAGGTGCTGGAAGGCACAAAAAGGGATCCATGGGATCCCAGGGGAATCCTACCTGAGCTCTGTGCCAGCAGCTCCCAGCTCCAGACCCGCTCCCAGCTGGAAAGCTCCGAGAATTCCTGCCGAGTAACCCCGTGAGTCAAGCGCGGCCCAAGATAAGGAGAAGCCAATCGATAATTTGAATCCCACAAGGAGAGGGCAGAAGGGTTTGTGTGTTTGTGTGTTTTTAATGCATCCCCCTCTCCCAAAATAACCTTTCCAGGACTGCCCTGCTCAGCTTTGCTGCACCAGGAATTCAGGAATGGGACTTTTTTGCTCGTCTTTGCCTCATCACAGTGATGGCCACTTCCCATCTGGATGTGGCTCCTAATTCCCATGGAAGCTCAGCCCTCGGGATTTCCATGCTCTGCTACAAGAAGGACTTGAAAGCAGGGTTGTATTTTAAAGTGTAAAATACTTTTCATTAAGGCATTTCTGTTTGTTAAATACTTTATTTGTGAAACCCTGCCTTTTTCCCTCTGTTTGTCTTTCAGGTCCCAGGCAGGGCTGGATGAATTCCAGCTGCTTTATCCAAAGGGATTTTGGCCATTTTCTCCTCCCCAAAATGACAGGGAGGGAAGATCCAACCAGCCCCAGCCCTTCCTCCCTCCAGGACTTATGGCATTTTCCCTCCCCTCTCAGGGGTTCCATATTTTCAGCCCCTTTTCCCTGGCGCATCCCTGATCCAAGGGTTAACATTCCTGGCAGTGCCGGCACCCCAAGGTCACGTTCAGCGCCGCCCTTTGGCTCCGTGGTTTTTGCACCAGGGCAAAGTGAGATTTGCTGATACCTTATCACCTGCTGCAATTCCCGAGGAACCTGCTGATCCCTGGAACAGCCTGCTGGGATCCCGGGAATGTCTGGGTGCCAAGGGGTGCGCTGGTCTCAGAGGGAACCATTGCCATTTCCTGCACTGTCCTGATCCTACCAAATTCCAGGATCTGAGGGCTTCCTGATTCCAGTAGAGACATCAATAGCTGGTGGCAAAATTCATTTACAAAATCAAAATTTCAAAAAAGAGTAATTTAAACATAAAAACATTCACCAAAACAGGTACAAGATGGAGAGAATACAGAATATGGAGTATGGAACATAGATAATGGAATATAGAATATAGAATATAGAATATAGAATATAGAATATAGAATATAGAATATAGAATACGGAATACAGAATACGGAATATGGAATATGGAATATGGAATATGGAATATGGAATATGGGTAGAGGATATGGAAAATAGGATATGGACTATGGAATATGAATATAGAATATGGAATATAGAATATGGAATATGGAATACAGAATATAGAATATGGAATATAGAATACAGAATATGGAATATAGAGTATTGAATACTGAAGATAGAATATGGTGCAGTTATCTTTTGTTTTTCTTGTTCTAAATAAAAATTGTATGGTGAATGTGGATTTTGATGTCCCTGTAATTAACTTTAATAAGGCCCCGTGCCCTCCCCGTGTGTCCAAAGCCACGCTGACCCCACCCCAGATCACCTTGGGTGAAGTTGAAGGCCCCCACGCCATCGATGGTCCCCGCAGCGAAGCTGTGTCCCAAGGCTGGCTTACAGGTTTTCACCTAAATGAGGGGAGGAGGAAAGGGAGAAGGGATGACCCCACATCCCCTGGCTGTGCCAGACGCTGCAGGAACGGGGCTCTTGTCCCGGTTCACCCTCACCGTGTGCGTGGCGTTGAGCTCCACCGACACATTGCTCATGTTCACCCACTGGTGGGCAGAGCTCAGGGGTCCCGTCAGCTCCTGGGACGCCTTTTCATACAGCTCCTGAGGGGCAAAACATTCCTGAGGAACAGCAGGAACATCCCAGCCGTGCTGAGGAACAGCCACCAGGATGGTTTCCTCATTCCACATTTCCCAAATCCCTTTGTTTGTGTCCCCCTGCACGCCCTGGGTCCTGCAAGCTCCCCCTGGCTCAGGGAGCGAGGCTGTAACAATCCACACTTTGACACCAAAAGAAGTTGTCACTGTCATTATCAGGGCCACCAAGAGCTCCTCCACATCAGGACTGCCTCTTCCACCAACCCAGAGAACTCTATTTTGCAGGGATTTTTATAGTCAAAGGAACAAGGAAGAGTCAGTGATGCACATTCTCAGGAATTTCTCATTTACAGCTGAAAAGTGCCCCTGTTTCACCAGGATGGCAACTTCCTCCTTGGAATTTCTCACATTTTGGACGGAGCAGAACAAAATGTTTGCTGTGGGAGAGAAGCTGGGTCTGTGCCACGTGTGTGCTCCAGCCCTGACAGCCCAGGGTGTTTGCTCCACACCAGGTTTGCCAGCCTTAGGCTGGAGCTGCCAGAATGTAGAATGTATATAATACAGGGACTATATTATAATATAGACTATATATATATATATATATTGATATATAATAGAATATAAAATATAGAATATAGAATATGGAATATAGAGTATTGAATACTGAATATAGCATATGGAATATTGACACTAAAATAAAGAATATGACATGTAGAATGTGGAATGTGGAATATAGATTATGGAATATGGAATATGGAATATGGAATATGGAATATGGAATTAGGAATGTAGAATATAGACTATAGTATCTATAGTCTCTATGGGATTATGGGATATGGAATATGGAAAATGGAATATCGAATATAGGATATGGAATATGGAATATTCCAGGCTATGAATATGAAATTTGGAAACTGGAATATCAGATATAAGATATAGAACATGGAATACAGAATATAGAGTGTGGAATATGGAATATGGAATGTAGAATATGGAATATAGAATATAGAATATTAATATGGAATATGGAAAGTGGAATATTGAATATAAAATATAGAATATTGAAAATTGAATATAGACTATAGGATCTGGAATACAGAATAAGAAAACCAGAATATGGAATATAGACTATAGGCTGTAGACTATAGGATATGGAATATAGAATATAGAATATTGAATCTGGAATGTGGAATATGGAATATGGAATATAGAGTATGGAATACTGAATATAGCATATGGAATATTGACACTAAAATATAGAATATGACATGTAGAATGTGGAATATGGAATATGGAATGTAGAATATAGACTATAGTATCTGGAATACGGAAAATGGGATATCGAGTATAGGATATGGAATATGGAATATAGGCTATGAATATGAAATATGGAAACTGGAATATCAGATATGAGATATAGAACATGGGATACAGAATACAGAGTGGGATATTGGAATATACTAGAATATGGAATGAGAATATAGATATAAATATAGAAATATAATATGGATATGGAAAGTGGAATATTGAATATAAAATATAGAATATAGAACGTGGAATATAGGCTATAGGATCTGGAATACAGAATAAGAAAAACGGAATATGGAATATAGACTATAGGCTGTAGACTATAGAATATGGAATATAGAATATAGAATATAGAATATGGAAAGTTGAAATATTGGATATGAAATATGAATATGAATATCGAATATAGAATATGGTATATAGAATATGAAATGTAGTTATAGGATATGGAATATTGAGTATTAAATATAAATATGGATATGTAATATCAAATTGAATATGCATATGAAATAGAATATGAATTAAATATGGAATATAGGAATATAGATGCTAGAGTAGAGGAATATGGAATATACAATATAGATATGAACAAATATGGATATCCTGAAGGAAGGGACCCACAGGGGCTCCCCAAGTGTTTTAAATGAGCAGGAATTTCCCATGGCAGCAGCACTCACACCCCTCAGAAGCAGAATGGCCTACCTTGGCTTCAGGTAGAGGTTTTGGCCGATGATCCTGGTGCCTCTCAACATGTCCTCCCAGGCCCCCTGGCAGCACATGGCTGCTGTGGGGACATCGCTGTGGGGTCAAGGCCACTGCCAGACTGGGGAACTGAGAGCTTCCTGCACAGGGTTCCTACTCTCAAGACAAATTTGGCTGAATGGCCAGAAATAGGGTGTGTGAGGGACAGAGTTACAGTTAATTCCTGGAGGTGGCACCTGGAACTGTCCAGGAAGAGGGGTATGTTTTAATTTCAGCATCCTCTCATTACACAGGGCTCACATCGTGGGTTTTGCTCGTGTCTGCCTGGGCTCAATGCCGCTGCTCTGGGTGCAGGTCAGGGGTGTCACACTCACCCTCCAATGGAAGCTGCTGCTCTGGGTGTCACAGGGTGTCACACTCATCACCCCTCCAATGGGACAGCTGCTCTGGATGTCCACTAACCCCTCCAATGGGACAGCTGCTGCTCTGGGGTGTCACAGGTGTCACACTCACCCCTCCAAAGGGACAGTGCTCTGGGGGTCACAGAGGTGTCACACTCACCCTCCAATGGGACAGTGCTCTGGGGTTGTCACACGACTTCTCCGGTGTCTGGCAAGACGGTCCCGCGTGTTTGGGGACACGTCTCCAGGTTGGACGAGGCGAAAGCCGGCCCACAAAGGAGCCCTGGGAGCCCAGAGGAGATTTCAGGCAGAGAACACCACAGAGCCTTTGTGCAGCTCTCCCTGCAGCCACTCTGAGCACCCTTGAACCAAAATCACTGGGAACATGGATGGGGTGAGGCAATCCCGGGAACGAGGCAGCAGGAAGCAGGGACAAACCCAGGACACTTCCAGGGATGGGGTAACCCAAATCTCCCCACATTTTTTCTTTTTTTGGCAAACCCAACCTTTCCCCTTTAATTTTTTTTTAAACCAGTTGACTCAAAAAATTTGGGTGATTCCTAAAGCCCAAATAAATCCCATTATTACTAGTTTGGAAAGTCAGAATAAACCTGACAATCACAGAGGAAGAAAGGAAATAATCTAAATAAATCACTTCATTCCTGTGTTCTATGTTTGCCTGCTGTCCCATTTCATCCTTTCCCCACCATTCCCTGGGCAGCTGAGGGCATTCCCACCTCTCCAGGGAGCATCCCTTGTTCTTCTCCTGCTCGAACAGTCAGGAGGCGTAGCCCACGTTTGTCGCTGTTCACACAGGTGGGTGGAGTTGTTCATGCCTCACGGGGTGCACAGCAAACCAGCTGACACAGAAACACACACAGAAAACTGGCATTGGTCACCTGGGTGGTGGCAGCTGGCCACTTCCATCCCAGGTATTTGTGGGAGTTTTCTTTGGGATGGATAGAGGAGGGAAGAGCATTCCCATTGGCTCCTTTCCGGACTGGAGGGCTCTTGGCTTCACAATCCAGGAATTTGTCACTGTCATTATTCAGGGCTACGGAGGGCTCCTTCAACCCTGACTGCCTCTTCCACCAACCCAGAGAATTCTGTTTTGTAGGATTTTTTATAGTCAAGGGAACAAGGAGGATCAGTGATGTAAAAAAGGAAAGGAAAAAAAGGACACCTTCGATCTTACAAAAAACCATGGGGTATGGAGGAGTCTGCTGCTCTGGGGGCAGTACCTGATGAGGCCGAGCTCACGTCCATCCTCATCCTCCACCTTCAGCACCATCTCCTATCCGTGTTGGATGAATACCTGGATGGGAGCAAGCAGGGAATCCATCAGCCAGAGGCCAGGCCCTGCTCTGTGTTGCTCTGGCAGAATTAAATCCTCTAGGCTGGGCAGAGGAGTGAAAGGTTCATTCCAGGTGTTTCCAGAGCACTCTGAGGACTTAGTGAACATCTGAAACCAGTGGGAAGGGGAGGAAGAGGGCTGTCACTGTCCCCAGGAGCTGCCCCCCAGGAATGGAGGAACACAATTCACACCACTGAGGATGGCCTTTAGTCCTCTGACTTTTTTTAAAAATAAAGCCCAAGGTCACATCCCTGACCATTCTCACGCGGAGAGGGCACTCACAGCTTCAGCCTCCCTTTGCAGTTAATTTTCAGGGGCACACACCAAGTGCCCACCTTGGCCCAGCATCGTTCACTCACCGCCACAGCCCTGATCTCCTGATTCCACCTCCTGGGACTGCCAGGAGCTGGAATGGAATCTGGGAGCGCTGATGGCAGCTGAGGGTTCCCACAGGGCTCTGCCCCTCCGCAGGCAGCATTACCTGTCCGCTCGGCCGCGGGGTTCTCCAGGTAGGAGAAGGGGCTGCGGTTGATCTGGCTGTTCTCCACGGTGCCTCGGTTCACAGGAGCCGTCCCTCTTCATGTTTTCGTGGGCAATGTCTATGCTTCTGCCAAGCAGCACGACAGGAGTGTATCTCTAGCCACCTGGGAAGGTTTTTGGAAAACTCCTTTCCCTCCCGTCCTCCCCAGCCTTCTTGGGATTTGGGGTCCAGCTTGTTTGGGTTTCCTCAACTTCATAAGGTGACGTGACCTTGACGATGCCGTTGACGATGGAGTTGAGGCCGGCCGGATGAGCCCCTTGCTGGTGATCCAGAACAGGTGTTACTGGAAGTACGCCGCGGCCCGAGTGCGTAGTGGGTGCCGCTGAGGATGACTTGTCGTGCCGGTACTAGATCACCTTATTCCTGCTCTGGAAGCCGCTGCAGCAACCTGGGGGAGAGTCCTGAAACCCTCCTGGGGCACCTGAGTGTGCCAAAGCCATGGGAGAAACACCTCACATCACATCCATCCATCCATCCATCCAATCCATCCATCCATTCCATCCATCCACCCACCCATCCATTCCATCCATCCATCCCCCATCCATCCATCCATCCATCCACCATCAATCCATTCCATCCATCCATCCATCCATCCATCCATCCATCATTTCCCTGATGCACCATCAATCCATCCATCCATCCATCCATCCATCCATCCATCCTCCCCTGATGCATCCATCCAGTTCCATCCATCCAATCCATCCATCCATCATCCATCCAGTCTCCATCCAACCTGTTCCATTCCATCCATCCTCCATCATCCATCCATCCATCCATCCATCCACCCATCCATCCATCATCCATGCATCCACCATCCATGCACCCTATCCATTCCCATGCCACCTATCCAATCATCCATCCATCCATCCCTGATCCATCCATCCATCCCGATCCATCCATTCATCCATCCGTTCACCATTCATCCATCATCCATCCTCCATCCATCCATCATCCATCCATCCATCCCATCCATCCTCATTCCATCCATCCACTCATCCATGCCATCCATCCTCCTCCATCCATCCTCCATCCATCCGTCCATACATTCATCCCATCATCATCCATCATCCATCCATCCATCCATCCATCCACCTCCATCCATCCATCCATCCATCTCATCCATCCATCCATCCCTGTCCATCCATTCATCCATCCCATCCATCATCCATCACATCCACCACCCATCCTCCATCCACCGTCATCCATTCATCCATCCATCCATCCATCCATCCATCCATCCATCCCTGTCCATCCATTCATCATCCATTCCATCCATTCCATCCACCCATCCATCCTCCATCCATCCTCCACCCATTCCATCCATCCATTCATCCATCCATTCCATCCATCATCCATCCACCCATCCATCCATCCACCATCCATCCATCCATCCATCCATCCATCCATCCATTCATCCCAGTCCATCCATCCATTCCATCCCTGTCCAAGTACCAGCCATCATAACCCATCCTCCATCCTTCCATCCATCCCATCCACCCCACGCCCATCCATATCCCATCCATCCATCATCCATGCCATCCATCATGTCATACACCATCCATCCATCCCTGCCATCCACCATCCATCCATCCATCCATCCATCCATCATTCCATCCATGGCCATCCAATCTCTGTCCATCCATCCCCATTCTGATCCTCCATCCATCCATCCATCCATCCTCCATGACCCTGTTCCATCCATCCATCCATCCATTCCTGTCCAATCCAATCCATCTCATCCATCCATCCATCCATCCATCCATCATCATCATCATCCATCCATTCATCCATCCATCCATCCATCACATCCATCCAACCATTTCCCCCTCGTCATCCATTGTTGTTAATTGCGGCCAAATGTATCAGTTCAATCCCACCACCCATCCATCCATCCCATCCATCCATCCATCCACATCCATCCATCCTATCATCCATCCATCCATCCCATCCATCCATCCACAGTCATCCATACCCTGTCCATCCATAGCATCCATCCTGTTCCATCCAGCCATCCATATCCACCATCCATCCATACCATCCTGTACATCCATCCCATCCATGCCATACATCCATTCCATGCCACCATCCATCCCTGTCCATTCCATCCATCCATCCCTGTCCATCATCCATACCATCCATCCCTCCATCCATGCCATCCATCCATCCCTGTCCATGTGCATCATGCCATCCATCCATCCATTCATCCATCCATCCATCCACCTCATCCATCCATCCACCCATCCATCCATCATCACCCATCCATCCATCCACCATCCATCCATCCATCCATCCATCCATCCATTCCATCCATCCACCCATCCATCACCCACCATCCATCCATCATCCATCCATACCATCCTACCATCCATCCATCTCTGTCCAATCCAACCATCATCCTGATCCATCCATCCATTCCAAATCCATCCAATCCATCCATATTCCATCCATCCATCCATCCATCTCTGTCCATACCATCCATCCATCCTGATCCATCCATCATTCCATTGCCATTCCATCCATCCATCCATCCTCCATCCATACCCTGTCCATCCATCCATCCATCCATCCATCATCCATCATCCATCCCTGATCATCCATCACCCATCCATCCCTCCATCCATCCATCCCCATCCATCCATCCATCCATACCATCGCCATCCATCCATCATCCCTGTCCATTGCCCATCCCTCCCTCCATCCATCCATCCAATACCATCATCCATCCATCCTCCATCCATTCCATCCAAACCACCCACTTCCCATCCATCCATTTCCATGCCATTCCCATCCATCCATCCACATCCATACCATCCCATCCATCCACCCCATCCATGCATCCATCATCCATCCTGTCCATCCATCCTCCATCCATAACCATCCATCATCCATCCATCCATCCATCCATCCATCCTTCATTGGCCATCCATCCATCCATCCCTACATACCACATCCATCCATCATCATCCATCCATCCCTGTCCATCCATCCATCCATCCATCCATCCATCCATCCATACCATCATGTTCCATCATCCATGCCATAACCATCTCTTTCCTGCTGGCACAACGTGAAGCTGTAAGGCATGGTCCAGGAAAATCTGGACAAAGACTCTCTGTCGAGCCCAAAAGCAATTCCCCAGATAATTCTCCCCATTTCCCAAGCACCGCCCATCCTTCTGCCGCCTTAGAGTCACCACACAATAACATTATCCCACTCCAATGAACTCCTGGTGCTCTTTTCCAACCAAGAAAGTGAGAGCAAAAATCCGGCCTCGCTGCTGAGGAGCCAAGCTTCTGTCCAAGCAGGGGACAACCATTTCCCAAGGAATCCCAAGGAATAAGGGGGCTGCCACGGCTCCATATGGAAGCTCACGTTCCCACACGCACCTCCAGCCATGACGTCTCTGGGACAACATCCCGATGTGGCGCTGAGAACACGACCCGTTTGGAGTCCTCGGGGTCGCCACGATGAAGGCGGGCTGTAGAGGCGCGAGAGGAGCTCCCCGCGCCCACCTGCTTCGGGGTTGGCATATCCCATCTGCAAGAGAGGAGCTTCCGTCAGAGGCCGGCCCCCTGTTACCCGCCCGTGCTTTTCCTGAGCAGATTCTGCCCAGGGGCAGAGGGCTCATCCACCCCCTCGAGCTGCACCCTGTCCTGCCTGTGATTCCAACAACAGCATGGAATGGTTGGGCTTGGAAGGGGTCCCAAGCCGTCCAGTCTACCCCCTGCCCACCTCCCTCCGCTGCCCCAGCTCACCCAAACCTCAAAGATTTCATCACTATGTGTGAGTCACAACCACGTTTGGCAGCAGGACTTCTAAACCAGAAACCTGCCAAAACACACCAGGGGATAAAATAGCATTTTTCCAACCCTGTGAGGAATTCCCCACTCACCAGGGGCACTTGTGCCACGGGGACCGTGCAGATCGGCTCTGCCAACGCCCACCAGCGTTACTTGCTGGCTTCTGGGCAACTGTGTCCATCGTGATCTGTGAGAATCAAACACGGCAAGATCAGCGGGCACTGAGGAGCAGAAACGGGGACAAGAGAGGCCAAAGGGCTGGCTGAGAGCTCTGAGCGCATTTCCAGGCGATGGCTGAGGCTCTGAAGGCTTTTTGGGGTGGCCAAACGTGGCCCAGGAGTGAAGAGCCCCCAGGGAGTCATGGGCCTTGTCAAACGGGGGTGATGCACAGCTAGAGAAGGGACCAGCTCAGCATTCCCAGTTAAAACCCGCCACCCAGGTGCCACTCAGGAGCCAGTCCAAGGGCCGTTCCACCCTGGGAATTCCGCTCAGGTCAAAGGTAAGAAAGGGGGTGGCATGTCCACCCTGCTGGGGAAAGACGGGGAAGGGCACATCCAGCCAGTGCTGGGGCCCTGGTCCTCCCCCAGAAAACCCCAGCAGGCCAGCTGAAGCTCAGAGAAGGGAAAAGCCGCTCTGGGCAACGATCTCCAGGCAAAGGGTGAGGATAAGTTCTCCCAAAGGAGATCACATCCCACCCCAGCATCAGGGAGGTGCAAGAATCCTCCCAGTATGGACAAAGCCTTGGAAGAAAAGCCATGAGGGCTTCAAACCATAAACTCAGCAGGGTTATCTGCATCTCAGGAAATCCCAGAGCCACAAATGGCTGGAGAGGGAGATAACGGGTGGGAAAACATTAATATTTCTGTGTGCTGCCTCTGTCCCACAGGCCCTCCCTGAGGCAGGGCTTTGATCGGGTGTGATCCTCTTCCCCCATCCTGGCCTTCCTGGGCTTGCCACTGAGAGCAGGGAAGAGGGGAAAGGGGAAAGGAAAGGGAAAGGGAAAGGGAAAAGGGTAAGGAGAAAAGGGGAAAAGGGGAAAGAGGGGAAAGGGGAAAGGGGAAAAGGGGAAAAGGGGGATCGGAAAAGGGGAAAGGGGGGAAAAGGGGGAAAAGGGAAAGGGGAAAGGGGAAAAGGGAGAAGGAGGGAAAAGGGAAAGGAGGAAAAAAAGGGGGGGAAGAAGGGGAAAAGGGAAGGAAGGGAAGGGAAAAAGGGGAAGGGAAAGGAAGGAAGGAAGGAAGGAAGGAAGGAAAGGAAGGAGGAGAAGGAAGGAAGGAAGGAGGAAGGAAGGAAGGAAGGAAGGAAGGAAGGGGAAGGAAGAAGGGAAGAGGAAGGAAGGGCTGTCTTCCACTCGCCTGAGCGTCCTTGTTGGAGGAAGTGGACGCACCAGAGCAACGGTCAGGATGATCATCTAGCTGCGAGACGCACACGACAGGGTATACTCGCGTCGAGAGATAGCGCAGCACCGGAAGGCACCTCTCCTAGCGCAGAAGGAGGGACTGGGGGCTCTGTGGGCCACACAGGAGAGCGCATCCAGTGTGGGCTCATCCCACTCAGGACACGTCAGACTTCAGCTGGTGTCCCTCTGCGCCCAGGCTCAGAGATGCGCTCACATAGAGAAAGGGGTGAAGTTTGAGATTTATCTACTTCACTATCCTTTCAAGAACATCGCCTGCAGGCAGCACCCTCCCTGCCACCGGCTAGCCTGCAGCACAGGGACACCCCACCCAAATTCCCGACTCTGCGTTACTCCAGGTACCCTTCTGATGAGGTCTTGTGATTAAAACCCCCCAAACTTCACACCAGATCCTGTGTTTCTCCGAGTGGGCTGAGGGAGCTGCTGAAATTTTGGAGGTCATCAGAACGGTCAGAAGGGCATTTGTTCACTCTTATTAATATGTCACTTTCAGGAAAACTGACCTTCAGGCCCCTCATACTCACTCCAGTCTGGGATTTATTCAGGGATGAGAAGGGAAGAACGAGGCAGAGCCCCTGGTTTTCCTGGCAGTTCCATTGCAAAGCTCTGGCAAGTCTCCTTCCCAGCCATTCCAGGCCATCCCTCACAGGAATTGGTGCCTGGGAACCACAAACCCACAGGAAACAACGGCTGAAAGGAGCATTTACAGTCCCAAAAAAGGCTGAGTGAGAACCAGCCCCAGCAGAGAGCCATGCTGGCCACTCGGGCTGCTCTGGCTGACTCTCTTATCAACCCTTCTTATCGCTGCCTTTTGCCCAGGCAGGGTGCAGCGCCCATGGCAGGGCTGGGTTGACAAAGCAGATATTTCAGTGGCAAAAACCCAAATTCAGGTTCCCTCCTGCCCTCTCATTTCCCTGAATGTGGCCCGGCTGTTGGGCAGCTGTTATTCTTGTTTGTGTCTCCCAGTCAAACACCCATGCACTTGCTACTTCACCATCCACTGGCGCCTTTCATACCTCCATGATGTTAGTCACCATCCCCAGAGGTGCTGGAAGGCCACAAAAGCACGATCCGGGCATCCCCAGGGCAATCCTACCTGAGTCTGTGGCCAGGCAGCTCGCCCAGCATCCGAGACCGTCCCGACTGGAAAAGCCGAGAATTTCACTGCCGGTACCGCCTGTGGAGTCACGCAGCTGGGCGAGGACGCCAGAGCACTAAGGAGAAGCCAATCGCATATTTTTGAAATCCCACCATAGGAGAGGCAGATAGGTTATGTGTGTGTTGTGTGTTTTTTTTATATCGCATTCTCCTCCTGCCAACCATTATAATTTAACCTTTCCGCAGTACTGCCTGGCTCAGTCTTTTGCTGCACCAGGCAATTTCAGGAATGGGGACGATGTTCTTTGCTCGTCTGTTGCCTTCATCACAGTGATTGGCACACTTCCCATCTGGATGTGCTCGCTTTAATTTCCTGCCCATGGAAGCTCAGCCCTCGGGATTTATCCATGGCTCTGCTGTACAAGAAGGGATCTTGAAGACAGGGTTGTATTTTAAGTGTAAATATACTTTTCATTAAGGCAATTTCTGTTTGTTAATACTCTTATTTGTGAAACCCTCGCCTTTTTCCTCTGTTTGTCTTTCAGGTCATGGCAGGGCTGGATGAATTCCAGCTGCTTTATCCAAAGGGATTTTTGGCCATTTCTCCTCCCAAAAATGACAGGGAGGGAGAGATGGGGCCCGCTATACCTATCCCTTCTTGCCTCTTCAGCTCAGCCTCTGCTGGGGTTCCTCGCGAGGCCGACGGATCCCTCCCTAGCGCAGGCCCCAGCACTGGGCTGGATTGCACATCTTTATCGCGCACATGTTCTTCCCTTCCCTCTCTAGGGGTTTTCTCCCTACTTCAGCATGCTTTCATGGCTGCCCAATTCATTCCCTGGTTCGCCGCCAATCCCTGATCCAAGGTCTAACATTTCCTGGCAAGTGTTTTGGGCGACCCCAAGGTCAACGTTCAGCGCCGTGGTGCCCTTGGTCCGTGGGTTTTTGCAACCAGGGCAG
>CM019219.1:30409527-30431980 GCA_009741485.1 Malurus cyaneus samueli
GACCCGATCCGACTACGAGTCCGGACAGAAACCACACCATGAGAGAGCCATGACACAGCGACCGTCCCGTGTCAAGCTCCAGACCGCTCCCAGCTGGAAAGCTCCGAGAATTCCTGCCGAGTAACCCCGTGAGTCAAGCGCGGCCCAAGATAAGGAGAAGCCAATTCGATAATTTTGATCCCACAAGGAGAGGCAGAAGGGTTTGTGTGTTTGTGTGTTTTTAATGCATCCCCCTCTCCCAAAATAACTTTCCAGCACTGCCCTGCTCAGCTTTGCTGCACCAGGATTCAGGAATGGGACGTTTTTTGCCTCGCTCTTTGCCTCATCACAGTGATGCCACTTCCCATTCTGGATGTGGCTCCTAATTCCCATGGAAGCTCAGCCCTCGGGATTTCCATGCTTCTGCTACAAGAAGGACTTGAAAGCAGGGTTGTATTTTAAAGTGTAAATACTTTTCATTAAGCGCATTTCTGTTTGTTAAATACTCTTATTTGTGAAACCCCTGCCTTTTTCCCTCTGTTTGTCTTTCAGGTCCCAGGCAGGGCTGGATGAATTCCAGCTGCTTTATCCAAAGGGATTTTGGCCATTTTCTTCCTCCCCAAAATGACAGGGAGGGAAGCATCCAACCAGCCCCAGCCCTGTCCTCCCGCCAGGACCTCTGCAATTTTCCTCCCCTCTCCAGGGGTTCCATATTTTCAGCCCCTTTCTCCTGGCGCATCCTGATCCAAGGGTTACATTCCTGGCAGTGCCGGCACCCCAGGTCACGTTCAGCGCGCGCCCTTGGCTTCCGTGGTTTTTGCACCAGGGCCAAAGTGAGATTTTGCTGATACCTTTCAACCTGCTGCAATTCCCGAGGAACCTGCTGATCCTGGAACAGCCTGCTGGGATCCAGGGAATGTCTGGGTGCCAAGGGGAGCCGCTGGCCTCAGAGGGGACAATCACCATTTCCTGCACTGTCCTGATCCTACCAAATTCCAGGATCTGAGGGCTTCCTGATTCCAGTAGAGAACATCAATAGCTGGTGGCAAATTCATTTACAAAATCAAAATTAAAAAAAAAAAAAAAGAGTAATTTAAACATAAAAACATTCACCAAAACAGGTACAAGATGAAGACAAGGAAGAATCTGGAGTATGGAATGTAGATAATGGAATAGATAGTAGAAATCTTAATAGAGATATGGGAATATGGAAATATGAATATAGAATATATGATATAGAATATGGAATACTGAATACAGAATATGGCGTTTGGAATATTGACTATGGAAGATGGAATATGGAATGTGGAATATGGAAAATAGAATATATAATATGGAATATAAGATATGGAATATGGACTGTGGAATATAGAATCTGGAATATAGAATCTGGAATATATATAGAAATTGGAATATAAAATGCAGAATACAGAATATGAGATATGGAATGTAGAATATAGGATATAGAATATAGAATAAAGAATACTGGATATGGAATATAGAATATTGAATATATGAATGTAGAATACAGAATATAAAATAATGGAATACAGAATATAGGATATAAAATCGGATATATAATTTGGAATATAGAATATCAATATAGAATATAGAATATAGCATATAGAATATATAATGTGGAATATAGAATATAGCATATAGAATATATAATGTGGAATATAGAATATATAATGTGGAATATAGAATATAGAATATAGAATATGGAATATAGAATATAGAATATAGAATATAGAATTGAATATAGAATATATAGTGGAATATAGAATATAAATGTAATATAGAATATAGAATATAGAACATAGAATATAGGATATAGAATATTGAATATCGAGTATCAAATATCTAATATGGAATGTGGAATATAGAATGTGGAGTATAGAAGGGGACAGACAAAACAAGAAGCAGCAAGAGCTGGGACAGAAATGAGCCAGGAACATGCAAGAGCTGTTCCTGCAGGGAATGCATTCATTAGAGATCCAGGAAAAGTCGGGAAATTGGGGTTTAAGGGATTGTCCCAGTGACGGGGTGTCGTGCCAGCCTTGCCCCATAACACAGAGAGCTGAGGGAAATCCATGACAGCCCCAAACACACTTGGGGCACTATTTCACATTGCTTTCCTTTTCAGGTTCTGGGGACCCCCAGATGGGGCAGGACTGAGGAGCTTTTGGTGCAAAAAAGGGCTTTTCTGGGCTGCAATTACCTCAGGGCTTGGTAAACCCCCCCTGAATCCCTGCGGAAAGCTGAGGAAGGGGAAAGGTTCCCCCTTTGGAACATCCTCTTCCCAAGACCAGGAGTCCTCCAGCTTCCTCCCAGCACTATTCTGTTCCAAATGACCCAAAAGAAAGTGAATTTTTCCTTACAATCTTTATCTTCCTGGAAAAAGGCTCCTCCCCAGCACTGCTTCCCCAGGGCTGAGCTCTGTGACTGCCCCAGGAACATCCAGGGGCTGCAAACAGCACAGGGATTTCATCCTCAGCAGGAAAAGCGTCCAAACCCCTCAGGATTGATGGGTCCACAGAATAAACCAGGCAAAGCTGACAGAGGGGAAGCCACCAAACACAGATGGCCAAATTCCTTTATTCAACATAGTGCTTCCAAATAATTAAGAAAGAGGATTCAAACCACCTCTATGAAAAAAAAAAAAACAAAAAAGAAAAAAAAAATTGCTTCCCTTTCTGCTCCTTGTTTTTCAGTTCATCATCCCTCCTGAGCAAGACCAGATCATATCAGAGAAGTGGCTCTTTCCTACAGCACCCAAATTTCCCTTCAAACCCAGCATTTCCTGGTCTCTTGGAGCGTTCCCTTTCTCAACCCATCCACTCTGGGGCTGGGTAAAACCAAACTCCTTTTAAAATGCACAGGAGGCCACGAGCTCCTCTGTAAACCTGAAACAAAATCTCTTCTCATGGGCAATGAAGACACTGAAAATTCCTTTTTTTTTTTTTTTTTTTTTTCTTAATGAGAAGGACTGGGAGGATTCCTGAAACCGGCTGCATCAACTCCTCAGGGCTCCAGGGGTGAAATTCCCTTTTTTCCTGAGAAGCCCCCAGTGCTGATGGACAATCCCCAGTGGCACAGGCTTGCTGATCCTGCAGGACACAGCCCTGGATCCCAGACTGAGCAGGAGAAAGGAATGACCAACAAATGTGGCTTGAACAGAGCTGAGATGTTCCCCAGAGCCAAAGATCCTGGACCTGAGGGACCTCAGAGCCTTCACAGCAATTAAGAGGCCTCTTACATAACATTGTTTATTTACAAAGGACAGCCAAAGTCCCTTTTTCCGTGGCTCAGGAGGGCAGGAGATCAAGGGTTTGCCCAGAGCTGTCAGCAGGAACCATCCAGCCTTGGCCAAGGGCTGCTCCAGGCAGCACCACGTGGCTTTTCCTCACCTTTCCCGGCCAAAACACGGCTCCAAGCAGCAGCTGGAAGTGGGATCAGACTCATTTGGGGTGACTTTCCTCCTGGGAAACCCAGTATGAAGAGTTTAGGAAGGGAAGGGTGGATGGAAAGGGAAGAAAATTGAGGCAACTGCATTTTCTGAACCTCAAAGTGCTGCACAGATCTCTGAGTGATGGCTGAACTGGGGGGTTGCCTTGAAAACAAAATTAAAGTGTTGTCCTGAACTGAAGGGGTGCCTTGAAAATAGAATTAAAATTGTCCTGGGGTGCCTTGGCTTTCCTTCCCCACCGTCCCTTGCCTCGCCCCAAGAGCAGGAATTCTCCTGCCCCTCTGCACAGCCAAGCCATGGTGATTTTTTTTCTGCCAACAGTTTCTGTCCAGCTGAGTGCACACCCCAAAATCCCCCGGGTGATGTGGTTTAAATCTGCCCAGAGGTTGAAGGCAAACAGGGGAAAGCTCCACCACAAATGGAGAAGGTTTTGCCAGCCCCAGGGACACAACATCCCCTTGGGGTGTGGGAGAGCCCAGGGAAACACCTCCTCGACACCCAAAAACAGCAATTCAGGCTTGAGCAGACCCGAGTTAAATCCCACTGGGGGTTTTGGGGGGAAAAATGGTCAGAAAAGGATCAGGGTGGGCTGCTCTGTGCTCACCTGTGCCAGAAGGGGCTGAGCTGCTGCTGAAAACCCCCGAGTTATGGGAGCTCTGTCTGTTCCCAAACCTTGCAGTGCCTGCCCCTTCCAGCACTGTGGAATCAAACAATCCTGACTTGGAAAGGACCCACAGGGATCCATCCAAGCCCAGCTCCTGGTGCTGCTCAGGACAGTCCCCATCACCCCGCCCTGTGCTGAGAGTGGTACCAAACACTGATTTATTTACAGAGGGCACGGTGCCCAAATCCCGGCGCTCCCGGGCATTCCCTGCCCCACCTGAACAGCCAGGGGCACCGAGAGGATACAGGAAGGATCTGCAGAACCTTCTGGAAAACATTTGTGTCCAATTCCTGCCGAATTGGGTGGGGAAAGTGCCAGCCCAGGAACCTGTGGGCTGTCCTCGGGCAGCACTCTGAGCTGCTGGCACCAGCAGGAGAACAAGGCCGAGCACTGGGCTGTGCCCTGAGGAAAAGCAGCTGGGAAAAGTTGGGATTGCCCTCTCCAGAGCCCAGGAAAGCAAAGGGATGGCTGCCCTGGCTTGGCTCATGCTCCTCAAACCCCTCCCATCCCGGTATTTTAGGGGTTTAAAACCTTGGCTAAATCCAGGTGGATCTTGGAGACAGCTGTGCCCATGCCCCTAACAAAGATCTGGCTTTGCCCAGGCTTCCTCCACCTTAAACCCTCCTTCCCCAGTTTCATCCTCCTGGCCACTGGAATGTCCAGGTTTGTCCCTCCAGCCCCAAACAGGCCTCTGCCCATGCTCTGGACATCCTGAGCATTCCAGAATTGGAATGGTTTAACTGGAGGATGGTTTAACTGGAGGATGGTTTAACTAAAGGATGGTTTAACTGGACGATGGTTTAACTGGAGGATGATTTAACTGGAGGATGGTTTTGTTGAGGATGGTTTAACTGGAGAATGGTTTAAGTAAAGGATGGTTTTACTGGGGGATTTTTTAACTGGACGATGGTTTAACTGGATGATTTTACTGGAGGATGGTTTAAGTAAAGGATGGTTTAACTGGACGAAGGTTTTACTGGCACAGAGCAGGGAAATCCCTGAGTTCTGTGGGATAGAGGTGGCACAGCCCGGGATTCCTGCTTCTCCTGGCATTCCTGGTTTGCTGTGCTCGACTCTCCGATGGGCTCCGAGGTCAGCAGGAGCAGAAGGAGCCGCGCAGCCCCAGGGAGAGGCAGCACAGGGGGAGGATTTCCCGGCTGCTTCGGGCTCTGATCGCGACGGGATCATTCCTGGAGCTCTCCAAGGATCCCAACCCAGGAACACAACGCTCAGCAGCCAAGAGCGGGGTCCAGCCATGGCACAGAGATCGCTGGGGAGGGATCTCACCCGAGCTTTGGGGGATATCTGGGATTCTGGGCATCACCCCCAGCTCCCAACCTCACCAGCCGGAGCTCCCCGGGAAGGAGGAGGGCGAGGCAGCACAAACTGCCCAGCCTGGGCTGAGCTGAACACACACAGCAGCTCAGCCCCAAATCCACCCCCAGCCCTTCCTCCAGAGCCAGCAGCCCCCCGNGAGTATGGAATATGGAATATACAATATAGAATATGGAATACACAATATGGAATATCCTGAAGGAAGGGACCCACAGGGCTCCCCAAGTTGTTTAAATGAGCAGGAATTCCCATGGCAGCAGCACTCACACCCCTCAGAAGGCAGAATGGCCCTTACCTTGGCTTTCAGGTAGAGGTTTTGCCCGATGATCCTGGTGCTCTCAAACATGTCCTTCCCAGGCCCCCTGGCCATGCACATGGCTGCCTGTGGGGACATCGCTGTGGGGTCAGTGGCACTGCCAGACTGGGGGAACTGAGAGCTTCCTGCACAGGGTTCCTACACTCAAGACAAATTTGGGCTGAATGGCCAGGAAATAGGGTGTGTGAGGGACAGAGTACAGTTAATTCCTGGAGGTGGCACCTGGAACTGTCCAGGAAGAGGGGATGTTTTAATTTCAGCATCCTCTCCATTACACAGGGCTCAACATCGTGGGTTTGTGTCTGTGTCTGCTGCTCTGGAGTGTCACACTCACCCCTCCAATGGGACAGCTGCTGCTCTGGGGTGTCACAGGGTGTCACACTCACTCACCCCTCCAATGGGACAGCTGCTCTGGGATGTCACACTCACCCCTCCAATGGGACAGCTGCTGCTCTGGGGTGTCACAGGGTGTCACACTCACCCCTCCAAAGGGACAGCTGCTCTGGGGTGTCACAGGGTGTCACACTCACCCCTCCAATGGGACAGCTGCTCTGGGGGTTGTCACACGACTCTCCGGTGTTGGCACAGGACGGTCCCCGCGTGTTTGGGGACACGTCTCCCAGGTTGGACGAGGCGAAGGCGGCCACAAAGGAGCCCTGGGAGCCCAGAGGAGATTTCAGGGCAGAGAACACCACAGAGCCTTTGTGCAGCTCTCCCTGCAGCCACTCTGAGCACCCTGAACCAAAATCACTGGGAACACTGGGATGGGGTGAGGCACATCCCGGGACAGGGCAGCAGGAGCAGGGACAAACCCAGGACACTTCCAGGGATGGGGTAACCCAAATCTCCCCACATTTTTTCTTTTTTTTGGCAAACCCAACCTTTCCCCCTTTAATTTTTTTTTAACAGTTGACTCAAAATAAATTTGGGTGATTCCTAAAGCCCAAATAAATCCCATTGATTACTAGTTTGGAAAGTCAAGAATAAACCTGACAATCACAGAGGAAGAAAGGAAATAAATCTAAATAAATCACTTCATTCCTCGTGTTTCTATGTTTGTCCTGCTGTCCCATTTCTCCTTTCCCCCATTCCCTGGGCAGCCTGAGGGCATTCCCACCTCTCCAGGGAGCATCCCCTTGTTCTTCTCCTGCTCGAACAGGTAGGAGGCGTAGCCCACGTTGTCGCTGTTCACCAGGTGGTTGGAGTTGTTCATGCTCACGGGGTGCACAGCAAACCAGCTGACACAGAAACACACACAGAAAACTGGCATTGGTCACCCTGGGTGGTGGCAGCTGGCCACTTCCATCCCAGGTATTTGTGGGAGTTTTCTTTGGGATGGATTAGGGAGGGAAGAGCATTCCCATTGGCTCCTTTCCCGGACTGGAGGGCTCTTGGCTGTCACAATCCAGAATTTGTCACTGTCATTATCAGGGCTACCGAGGGCTCCTTCAAACCCTGACTGCCTCTTCCACCAACCCAGAGAATTCTGTTTTGTAGGGATTTTTATAGTCAAGGGAACAAGGAGGAGTCAGTGATGTAAAAAGGAAAGGAAAAAAATGGAACACCTTCGATCTTACAAAAAAACCATGGGGGTATGGAGGATGTCTGCTGCTCTGGGGGCAGTACCTGATGAGGCCGAGCTCACGTCCATCCTCATCCTCCACCTTCAGCACCACCATCTCCTTATCCGTGTTGGATGAATACCTGGATGGGAGCCAAGCAGGGAAATCCCATCAGAGCCAGAGCCATGGCCCTGCTCTGTGTTGCTCTGGCAGATTAAATCCCCTCTAGGCTGGGCAAGGGAGTGAAAAGGTCATTCCAGGTGTTTCCAGAGCACTCTGAGGACTTAGAGGAACATCTGAAACCAGCTGGGAAGGGGAGGGAAGAGCTGTGGCTGTCACTGTCCCCAGGAGCTGCTCCTCCAGGAATGGAGAGAACACAAATTCACACACTGAGGATGGCTCTTTAGTCCCCTCTGACTTTTTTTTTTAAAAAATAAAGCCCAAGGTCACATCCCTGACCCATTCCTCACGCTTGGAGAGGGCACTCACAGCTTCCAAGCCCTCCCTTTGCAGTTAATTTTCAGGGATGCACACACCCAAGTGCCCACCGTGGCCCAGCATCGTTCACTCACTCTGCCACAGCCCTGACTCCCTGATTCCAGCCCTCCTGGGACTGCCAGGAGCTGGAATCTGGAATCTGGGAGCTGCTGATGGCAGCTGAGGGGTTCTCCACAGGGCTCTGCCCTCTCCTGCAGGCAGCATTACCTGTCCCGCTCGGCCGCGGGGTTCTCCAGGTAGGAGAAGGGGCTGCGGTTGATCTGGCTGTTCTCCACGGTGCCTCGGTTCACCAGGAGCCGTCCCCTCTTCATGTTCTCGTGGGCAATGTCTATGCTCTGCCAAGCAGCACGACAGGAGTGTCATCTCTAAGCCATGGGCAAGGTTTTCTGGAAAAACTCCTTTCCCTCCCTGTCCATCCCCAGCCCTTTCTTGGGATTTGGGGGTGCCTGCTTGTTTGGGATTTTTCCTCAACTCATCAAAGGTGACGCTGACCTTGACGATGCCGTTGACGATGGAGTTGAGGGCCGGCCGGATGAGCCCCTTGCTGGTGATCCAGAACAGGGTGTACTGGAAGTACCCGCCGGGCCCCGAGTGCGTGTGGGTGCCGCTGAGGATGACGTTGTCGTGCCGGTACTGATCACCATATCTGCTCTGGAGCCGCTGCAGCACCTGGGGAGGAGAGATCCTGAAACCCTCCTGGGGCCCTGAGTGTGCCAGCCATGGAGAAACACCTCCATCCATCCATCCATCCATCCATCCTCTCATTCCTGATCCATCCAATTCTTCCTTGCTCCATCATTCTCATCGCTCCTCCAAATCCTCCCATCCATCCATATCCTCCCATCATCTCCATCCATCCATCCATCCATCATCCACTCCATCCATCCATCCATCCATCATCCATCCATCCATTCATCATCCATCCCATCATCCATCCATCCATCATCCATCCACCATCATCCATTCCATCTCACATCCATCCATCCCATCCCTGTCCATATCCATCATCATGTCCATCACCATCCATCATCATCCATTCCTCATCCATCATCCCCCATCCATTCATCCTCCATCATCCATCCTCCATCACACATCATCCTCCATCCATCACCATCCATCCATCCATCCATCCATCATCCACCATCCATCCATCATCCTCCATCCATCCATCATCCATCATCCACCATCATCCATTCCTCCATCTCATTGCACCATCATCCTCATCCATCCATCCACTCTCCACCATCATCTCCTATCCATCCTATCATCGTCCATCCATTCATCTCCATCCCATCACCATCACTCCTGTCATCCATCCATCCCCATCCATCATCCATCCCATCCATCCATCATCCATCCATCCACTCATCCCTCCATTCACCATCCCATCCGTCATCCATTCATCCATACCATCCATCATCACTCCATCCCCATCCATTCCATCACCCATCCTCCATCCTCCATCCATCCATCCATCCATCCATCCCTGTCTCCATTCATCCATCCATCCATCCATCCATCCATCCATCCATCCTCCATCCATCATCCATCCTCCATCCATTCATCATCCATCCATCCATCATCCATCCATCCATCCCTTCATCCCATATCATCCTCCCATCATCCCATCCATCCATCCATCCATCCACCACCTCCATCATCCCATCCATCATCCTCATCCATCCATATCCATTCTCATCCATCCCATCCATCCATCCATCCATCCATCCATCCATATCCATAACATCCATCCACTCCTCCACACTACATCCATCTCCCTGTCCATCCCATCCATCCATCCATCCCATCATCCTTCATCATCCATCCATCCTCCCATCCATCATCCATCCTCCATCATCCATCATCCATCATCCATCCATCCATCTTCCATCCATCACCATCCATCCATTCCTCCATCATCATCCATCCATCCATCCATCTCATCCGTCCATCCATCCATCCATCCCATCCATCATCCACATCTCCCATCCATCCATCCATCCCTCCACCCTCATCCATCCCTCCCATCCATCATCCTCCATCATTCATCATCCATCCATCATCCAATCCATCCTTCATCATTATCCATCATCCATCCATCCATCCATCCATCACACCACCATCCATCCATCCATCCATCATCCATCCACCATCCATCCATCATCCATCCATCCATCCATCCATCATCCATCCCATCCACTCATCTGTCCATCCATCATCCCTCCCCTCCATCCATCCATCATCATCCATCCATCCCTCATCATCCTCCATCCATCATCATTCCATATCCATCCATCCCTGTCCATCCATCCTCCCTCCCTGTCAATCCATCCTCCATCCTCCTCATCCATCCCATTCCATCCCTCCATCCATCCATCCATCCTCATCCATCCATCCATCCATCCATCCACCCATCCTCCATCCATCCACCCATCCATCCCTCCATCCATCCATCCATCCATCCACATCCATCCATCCATCCACATCCCATCCATCATCCCATCCATCCACCCATCCATCCATCACTCCATCCATCATCATCCATCATCCATCCATTCCATCCTCGATCCCATCCCTATCCATCCATCCATCCATCCATCCATCGACATCCATCCATCCATCCATCCATCCATCCTCCATCTGTCCATCCATCCATCCATCCCTATCCATCTCCATCCACCATCTCCATCCATCCCTCCATCCATCCATCACCATCCACCTCCCCATCAATCCCATACCATTCCATCATCCATCTCCCTCATCCATCCACTTCATCCATCTCCACACCATCCATCACCTCATCACATCATCCATCCATCCATCCAATCATCCTCCATCCATCCATCCATCCATCCCTCATCCATCCCTGCTCCTCATCTCTCATCATCATCCATCCATATCCATCATCATCCACCCATCCATCCTCCATCATCCATCCATCACATCTTCCATCCTCCATTCACCCCATCATCATCAACTCCATCATCCCTGTCCCATCCATCCCTCCATCTCATCCATCCATCCATCCATCCATCCATCCATCCATCCATCCATCCATCCATCCATCCATCCATCCATCCATCCATCCATCCTCTTCCTGCCTGGCACAACGTGAAGCTGTAGGCATGTCCAGGAAAATCTGGACAAAGACCTCTCTGTCGAGCCCAAAGCAATTCCCAGATATTCTCCCATTTCCCCAGCACCCCCATCCCTCCTCTGCCGCCTTAGAGTCACCACAATAACATTATCCCAACTCCAATGAACTCCTGGTGCTCTTTCCACCAAGAAAAGTGAGAGCAAAATCCGGCCTCGCTTGCTGAGGAGCCCAAAGCTCTGTTCCAGCAGGGACACCACATATTCCCAAGGAATTCCCAAAGGAATAAGGGGCTGCCACGCTCCATATGGAAGCTGCACGTTCCCAGCACTGCACCTCCAGCCTGACTCTCTGGGACACCATCCCGATGTCGGCGCTGACGAACACGACCCGTTTGGAGTCCTCGGGGTCGGCCACGATGAAGGCGCGGCTGTAGAGGCGCGAGAGGAGCCCGCCGCCCACCTGCTCGGGGTTGGCATATCCCATCTGCAAGAGAGGAGCTCCGTCAGAGCGCCGGCCCCGTTATCCCGTGCATTTTCCTGAGCAGATCTGCCCAGGGGCAGAGGGCTCATCCCACCCCTCAGAGCTGCAGCCCCATCCTGCCCCGTGATTCCAACAGCCATGGAATGGTTGGGCTTGGAAGGGGTCCCAAAGCCTGTCCAGTTCTACCCCCTGCTCCACCCCACCTCCGCTGCCCCAGCTCACTCCAAACCTCAAAGAAATTTCACTAATGTGTGAAGGTCACACACGTTTGGCAAGGCAGGGACTCTAAACCAGAAACCCTGCCAAAAACACTCACAGGGGATGAAAAATCAGCATTTTCCCAACCCTGTGAGGAATTCCCCCGACTCACCAGGGGCACTTGTGCCACGGGGCCCGTGCAGTCGGCTCTGCCAACGCCCACCAGGTACTTGGCTGCTTCTGGCACTGTGTCATCGTGATCTGTGAGAACAAAGCACGGCAGATCAGCGGGCACTGAGAGAGCAGAAACGGGGACAAGAGAGGCCAAAGGGCCTGGCTGAGAGCTCTGAGCGCATTTCCAGCAGAATGGCTGAGGCTCTGAAGGCTTTTGGGGTGGCCAAACGTGGCCCAGGAGTGAAGAGCCCCCAGGGAGTCATTGGGCCTTGTCAAACGGGGGGTGATGCACAGCAAGAAGGGACCAGCCCAGCATTCCCAGTTAAACCCGCCAAGCCCACCAGTGCCACTCAGGAGCCAGGTCCAAGGGCTGTTCCACCCTGGGAATTCCGCTCAGCAAAGGTAGGAAAAGGGGGTGGCATGTCACAAGCTGCTGGGGAAAGACTGGGGAAGGGCACATCCAGCCCAGTGCTGGGGCCCTGGTCCTCCCCCAGAAAACCCCAGCAGGGCCAGCTGAAGCTCAGAGAAGGGAAAAGCCGCTCTGGGCAACGATCTCCAGGCAAAGGGTGAGGATAAGTTCTCCCAAAGGAGATCACATCCCACCCCAGCCATCAGGGAGGTGCAGAAATCCTCCCAGGATGGACAAAGCCGTGGAAGAAAAGCCATGAAGGGCTTTCAAACCATAATAACTCAGCAGGGTTATCTGCATCTCAGGAAATCCCAGAGCCACAAATGGCTGGAGAGGGAGATAACGTGGTGGGAAAACATTAAATATTTCTGTGTGCCTGCTCTGTTCCCACAGCCCTCCCTGAGGCAGGGCTTTGGGATCGGGATGTGATCCCTCTTCCCAGCCTGGCCCTTCCTGGGCTGCCACNGTTTGGGGGCCGGGACTGGCAGCTCCCGGGGAAGGGGTGCCCACCCTGCCCTGTGCCGCCTCCCAGCAGCTCGGGGTAGATTTTTCAAGGCCTGGAGATGGCTCCAAGGAAGGCTCCTCCCCCCTGCCCGCTCGGAATCGATTGCATAGCATTGATTTATTTCAGATAAGGCACGGTTTCGCCCGACAGCAATTCCACAGCAACGCAGTTTCCATACAGTCCACATCGGCTGGCCCACAGTGCAATAACATCAACTCAAAGGCAAGGTTCGGCACAACAAACCCAGCTTCAAAGTTCAACTGAATGTTAAAAAGATAAAGGAAACTACATTTTTCAAAAGCCTTTTTTATTTTCCTTCACCATTGTTGTTTGACAATACAAATATCACCTTGTGAATACACAAAAAACCTACAGAAGATAACTCTGCTGCACGTAAAATACAGAATGGATAGATATATATATATTTATATATATATTTTTTTCTCTTCTTCATTCTTTTTTAAAAAAACTATTTTTTTTTTGTTCTGCACATCGGCAAGTTTAGGATCAGAGACTTCCCCAAACATACAGTATGTATGGCAGGAGTGAAAACTTAGAGAATTCCATGCAGTTTCTGCACAAATATTTTAAAGAAATAGATTATCTGTGTTGTTTTTCAACAACACTTCGATAGGGGATGGAGAAACCATTCGTGGTTCACTCAGTGATCATTTGTAAAATTCTTAAAAAACAGGAATTCATGGCTGTTTTGCTTTTTAAAATCCAGCAACCAAGTAGACAATAAAGTGATGCTTTTTCAGCTGGACCTGCCCACAATGTGTGAGCAAGGCCGAACCCATTTTATTTGGTGGGGCGGGAGTTTTTTTCCCTACACGTGGCAATTTCAACATTATAAGCAAATTTCCAGTTTAATTTAGCTATAAATGCAAAAATTAGTAATTATACAGTATATATAATTCTGCTTTCATGGAATACTTTATTTCAAATAAAAACATTTAAGACTGCCTACTGACCATACAATCAAGACAAGAAAGGCACTAGAAACATAGACAAATCTCTCTCTCTCCCAAGAAGCATTTTCTTTAAAGGTTTTAACTCTCTATTCTCTGACATGTAAAAATCTTTTTTAAATTTAATTTTCTTTTTTTTCATACACATTTTGAAAAATAAAGTTAGGAAATACTTAGAAAATCACTTTACATTTTTTTTTCTCTTTTTTTTTTTTTTTTTGACACAGTCACTGCAGATTCTACAAAATCAGGATTTACCAAACCTTTCTGTGTCTATCATCTCATTCGTAGCGCGGTGCGACAGGTAGAAAGATTTCTCAATTTCACCCGAGGCAGGTTATTTAGAAACCTTCAGATAGTCATTTGCTAGAAAATGGCTTACAGCCCAATCTTTGGGGCAAGAGATATGAAAAGTTATGTTTTCCCAAGAAAATAATATGCTTTGTTCCCAGACGTGACTGGAAAGACCAGAACTGAGGATATAAAAGCTTTTTTTCGTTTGTGTCGTCGCGTCGTATACAAAGGAAGGCGGCGATGGGGAGATGCAGATCCCGACTCTACCCACAGGAAATGTGTAACAGTGCGTGACAAGGGCGGCTCTCTTCATCCCATCCTTTGGAGAGGGGGAAAAAAGATCACAGTGCTTACCAGGTAGCCCCAGGAGGGGCAGGGAGATGCTGAGGAACGGGCTGGGAACGCTGGGTTTCCGTGGTGGCATCTTGTCTGCGGCTGTGAGCACTTGGGACGGCTGTGGCACCGTGGGACGGCGTTACGTGGCGCTCAGCAGGCGGCTGTACTTGACCGGCCGGCCCCGCGCCAGCGCCGGACACCGCAGCGGCCAGTGGTAGGAGCGAGGTACGATGCCTTGGACATTCTTCTCAAAGTACTGGAAGGGCTTGTACCACCACACCCTTGCCAGGAGGTTCGTTTGGGAAGCTTCTTTTAGCACCTGCAGGGGGAAACGACAGAAAGGAGGATTATGACCTCGGTGGTGCTGTCTTGCTCCTGCTGCTCCCAAAATTCCCTCCCACACGGACCCCAGCCTCCCTGCACACACCAAATGCTGCTCACCACCAGCACAGAAAACATTTGGATACCAATATTCTGTCAGGGACCTAAAAATGTCTCATAACCACCTCTGTCCATTATCTTTGGGAAAGACTTGTGCTTTTCCAGAGAATCCTGAAATATCCTGAGCAGGAAGGGACCCACAGGGATCACCCAGTCCCACTCCCATCCCTGCCCAGACCCCCAACAATCCTCCTCTATGGAGTCCAAACACTCCTGCAGCTCCAGCAGCCTCGGGGACCATTCCCTGGGGAGCCTGGGCAGTGCCAGCACCCTCTGGGGACACAAGAACCTTCCCTGGTGCTCATCCTAAACCCTGCCCTGGCCCTGAGAGGAGGCTCCACATCAGTTCTGAGCTTGCTCACAGGTTCCTCAGCACTGCCAGCTCCTCTCTGGCTGCTCCAGCTCCTCAGCCAGAAGAATTCAGCCACCTCTTGGAAACACTTCCAAAAAGTGGTTCATTCATGAGGTCTCATCCTATTCCTGGACAGACACGTGGCACAAGCCACAGAAAACCAGAAAACCCCAGCTGGCCTCAACAACCAACCAAAGAAACCAAAAAGCCAAACCAAACAAAAACCAACCAACCAAAACCCACAAAACCCAAACAAAAAACCCCAAACAAAAAAACAAACAAAAACCCCCAAACAAAAAACCAAACATAAAAACAAACAAAAAACCAAAAAACCCAAAAAACTCTATCCCCCAAAAGACCCCAAACAAAACATAACAACAAAAAACACCCCCAAACTAAACCAACCAAAAAAACCTAAACCAAACAAACCCCCCTAAAAACAATACAAAACCAAAAAAAAATCTAAACAAAAGAGAAAACAACAACAAAAACGAATCAAAAAAAACCCAAAGAAAACAAATAAAATCTAACAAAACAAAACAAAAAACAAACCAAGGCAAAAGCACCCCCCCAGATCTGAATGGTTTGCTGTTCTATCACAACTGTGGCCAGCTGGCCTGAACCCAGCAGGACTTCAAAGGCTGAGGTCACCCTGGGGAAGCAGAGCCCTGCCTGTCTTCGGGAGGACCTGCACGTATTTTTGGGGTCCAGACACAAGAAGAACCCGATTAATGACACCACTTTGTCCCCTGCAAACCCAGCAGTGGGAGGAGAGAGGGACTGTGCCCAGGCCTGGGGTGAGTGTGGATATTCCCTGGAGCCCAGACCATGATGGAAGCACCCGAGGAGCAGCAGGACTCACTTGCTGGTTGGCCATTGTGTGGTACCACCAGAATAGCCTCGTGGTGATGTAGTAAGCCACCACCACGTCCACAGTGTAGTGGTCATGAGCAAGGAGGATGCAGAACATCCCCACCACGCTGAGCGCCCAGCAGAGCCAGTGGTACCACCAGAGTCGCCGTGGGGAATCTGCAAGGAAGAAAAAGCAGCAGTCACTTCACAGGGGTCACTCAGGGCTGGCTGGGGACAGCAGAGTCACAGACTGCAGCCCATGCTGAGATCACAAATCAGTGTCGTTCTCTTAAGGTGGGACTGGGAATTGTGCTCAGGGTAATGAGATCCTTGGAAAACAGAAAGGTTATGGAATCTTTGGGAAAGATGTAACACACTCTGGCCACTCAAATTAACCTGTGCTTAGATGGGAATTTGGAAAGGAATTGTTCCCTGGGAGGGTGGGCAGGCCCTGGCACAGGGTGCCCAGAGAAGCTGTGGCTGCCCCTGGATCCCTGGCAGTGCCCAAGGCCAGGCTGGACATTGGGGCTGGGAGCAGCCTGGGACAGTGGGAGGTGTCCCTGCCATGGCAGGGGTGGAATGGGATGGACTCCTTCCAACCCAAAATATTCCAACCCATCTGGTGAAGGATGTTACCCAATATCCAACTCCTTGTACAGCCAGAGGGCATTCCCTGCCGTCATGGGAAAGGCAGGTGCTTTAACAGGAGTTGCCTTTTCCAGGGAGCACAAGGGCAATCCCTGCATCAGGAATGGCCCAGAGGAACGGGGCAGGGCACTCACACTCTTTGATGAACAGGTAGGTGAGGGTGAGGATGACCGTGTGGCCGCTGTACAGGTAGTCCCCGCACATGTTGTGAGAGCCCGTGATGGACAGGCCCCCGCCAGCAATCAGCTTCATGATCCTCCTCAGATGGGACTCCCAATCTCCAAAGAGCTGTGGGGAGAGCAGAGCACAGCACACAGTCAAACACCACAGCTCCCAGCAATGCCTCCAACCAGCAACCTGCCCTTTCAGCTCCTCTCCCTTCCTGCTCTGATCCACGGGATCAATCAGAAGATAAATAAACCCACAGCTTTTCCCAGCACATTTCCAGCAGGAGGAAGGCTGGAAACGAGACAGGAGTGTTTTGATGCTTTGCACCTCTTGTAGCTGGTGCTCAGGTGAGATTTCCCTTCTGTTCAAAAGGCAGCACTCTGAAATAAGTGAGGTTTAATTTGTTTCCTGTTGCTGTTTTCATCCAACAGACAGCAGGAGGAACTGCCCAGACTGCACAGTCACCTGCCAAAAGCAGGGTCTGATGAACAGAAGAGCATCTCAGTCCAAAGCCCGAGGCCTTGGGAAAGTCTGCAGGATTCTTGCTTTCCACTCGCCCTTCCAACAGAAACATCTGTGCTGTCTGTCAGAGCACCGTGCCAGACTTGTGCTCTGAATCCCCACGAGCCCCAGTGGGGATCTCCCTCCACATCCAGGGATTTGCTCTGACAACCACAGCGCTGGCTCGGGGAGGATTCCTGAAAAAACTTCAGGAAAGCCAAATCCCAGCAAACCAAGCCCTTCCCATGGGGACACTCTGCTCCCTCTCCCGAGTGACCGAGGGCAGCTGGCACTGCCTGAGACTTTCACTGCTTCGAACTCTAAGCCCAAATATGAAACAAATCCATAAAAAAGGGGTGCCATGGGAAAGCAGAATGTATGGAGAACCTCTGGGACCCATGGGGAAGCAGGGACCAGAGCAGGACTAACAGATCAATGCACCCTCACTCATTTCATGATGTTTGAAAACCAATGGTAACCATTTCACAGTGAAAAGGAAACACAGACCCCCCAGGCTGGCCACCATGCTTTTATTTGAAAGCTTGGCCTTGCTTTAAGAAGTGGAAATTCATAATTTCTGACAGACTTTGCAGGAATTAAACATTTCCTCATGAACATTAAAATGCTTCCCCAAAGCCCACTTTCCACCATCACACAGAACTCAATCAGGTTATTATTTTTCCCACCAGCACATTTAGAGCTGTAAAGCAAACCCAGCTTTATCCTTAATCTTATCAGGGCCAGGAGCTTGTCTCCACTTGAGCAATGAGAAGGATTTGCCAACACTGTAAATTCCCAAAACCAGCAGATTTATCCACTTCAGCCCATAAATACCCATGTTCTCTCTTGTTTAATTTCCTAACAGCTGCCTGTTCAAACACAGTGTTGACTCCTGTCCCACTCATTCCTCTTCCCAAAATCCCTCCAAAAGCCACAAAGGCTCTGCCTTGGTGAGCCCTGGCTGCATTTCCCCGAGGACCCAGAGCATGTTGGCTTTGTCTGGACACGCCAATCCTCCCCAAAACTTTCCAGCACATGGATCAGGCCCCAGGATTGTCCCACATCAGGGATTTCATAGGCTGCCACCTGATTTGTGGCCGTGCTTAGACCCTTTCTCCTGCTGAAATCGAGTCACAGCACAGCCAGCCCCAGCAACTGCAGTCAGGAGCAGCGCCCCACTGATGCCTTAGGATTTTTAGTTTCTATATTTTCATGTATCTTTATTCTTGTACTTCTCTAGTGTACACTGCTAAAACTCCCGTTCTCCCATCTTTAGACAAAACAATTCCTCTCTGAGCCTGAATCCAAGGACACTTTGCTGCCTCAGTCCCAAAATATGGAAACAACAGAGAATTGGGGGGAGCAGCTTGGGGTGGGTGATATCATCACCTGAAGGTGTCATTGGAGAATTGGGGCACGATGTGTGAATGAGACAGAACTGATAAAAGGGGAAGATCTCGTGACTCAGGGCCCATTTTGGATGTAGCCTCAGGAGAAGGCTTTGTCTGCCCTGAATGTACCAGTAGGCCTGGATTAAATTTGTCTGCTTTATTCTCTTCACTTTGGCTCTGTTTCAGGTGAGCCTTCATTTAGGCATCACCAGCAATGCTGGGGTGACCAGAGATGGACTCAGCACCAGCAGCCCTGTCCCATCTCCACCCTGAACACATGAATTACCCTCCCAGGCTGACCACGAGGGTCTTGCCCAAGCACCTCTGTCCCAGGAGCTTGGTTTCAGCCATGGCTTTCACAAACTCCATTTATCCCTCACAGTCAGAGTGAGACTGGAGAGGAGGTGAGAAGTCCCTGTGCTAACAGAACTGCAAAAAGATGTGCAGGAGACTGGGGAAGTCCCTCTGGGCCTTTTTCAGCCCCAAACCACATTTGGGTTTGTCACGCTGAGGGGTGCATTTATTTGAGAATCAGTGACACATGTGGCACAGGCTGCACAGCTGTGGGCACAGAATCACGCTCATGGTGCAAAGCAGCTGAAAATGCCCCAGGAATTGTGTGGCTCAGTGCTTTGGAGAGGGCAGGAATTCCTGCAGCACTGGTCAGCACCTCCACTGAGAGGGCAGTGACCTGCAGGGGGATGTCCCTGCCACACCAAACCAGTACTCTCAAAATGACAGAATGGTTTAGGCTGGTTGGGCTTAAAGCCATCCCAGTGCCACCCCTGCCGTGGCAGGGACACCTCCCACTGTCCCAGGCTGCTCCCAGCCCCAATGTCCAGCCTGGCCTTGGGCACTGCCAGGGATCCAGGGGCAGCCACAGCTTCTCTGGGCACCCTGTGCCAGGGCCTGCCCACCCTCCCAGGGAGAACAATTCCTTCCCAATATCCCATCTGGCCCTGCCCTCTGGCAGTGTGACCCCATTCCCTGTGTCCTGTCCCTCCAGTTCCTGTTGCAGAGTCCCTCTCCAGTTTCCCTGCATCCCTTCAGGCCCTGGAAGGAGCTGTGAGATCTCCACACACCCTTTTCTCTCCAGGCTCTCCCAGGCTGGTTCCAGTCCCCTCAGGAACTTCATGACCTCCCCTGGACCTGCTCCATCAGTTCCACGTCCTCCTTATTTTGGGGGCACCAGAACTGCGTACAGAACTCCAGAGAGGAGGAGTAGAGGAGCAGAATCCCCTCCTTTAGGAACACTTCCTAGGAAAGCAGCTTTGGGAGCAGCAGGACGAGGGGGGAAGATGCAGATGGAAGCAGGGCTGGGTGGAGTTTACCTTTGGAGAACACTTGAAATGCATTCCAGGTACGGGGAGCGTGGTCACATACATGGTGATGCACCGGTACAGGTACAGCGTGCCAACGATACAGAAAAACCTCCTGCTGATTATGGACCTGGCAGGGAGGGAAAACAGGGAAAACCAGCAGGTCACTCAGGGCAAACAGAGCAGGCACAGGGAAATCAAACAAACCAGCAGCTGCTGGCTCTGGGAACGCGTGACAGGGTTGGCTTACACCTGGGAACACTGCACCGCTCCGCAAATATTCCCACGCCTTCCCAGCCACTCAGCTCCCCCTGCCCAGGGAGTGATTACAGGAAATCCAAGGATTAGCACACAGAAGCCTGGGAGGATTGGGGGCTGAGCACATTAAAGGGCATTGCGTGCCCCACACCCCTCCATTGGCTCCGGCCCTCCCTGATTTCCTACTGCAGGCAGGGGATGAAGTTACAGCACTTTCATTCTGAGATGAAAAAGGAGTGGGTTTATTTCACTGACACACACATTCAGCCGTCACAAAGGGTCCCCTGTACACCCCAGAGGAGGGAGGGAACACATTCTCCCTGAGCAGCATCATAAAGGAAGCAATTCTCAAAAAGAGAGAAAGAATAACAATCCCACACACATCATGCCTCCCTGACCACACACACCCCTAGTATGGGGCGCACAGAACTGCGTACAGAACCTCCATGAAGAGGAGGACGAAGGCAGCAGACCCTTCCATTTAAACACTTCAAAACTAGAAAGCTAGCTGGGAGCAGCAGAGAGGGGGAAGATGCAGAGGACAGGGCTGGTGAGTTTACCTTTGGAGAACACTTGAAATGCATTCCAGGTACGGGGAGCGCCACATACATGGTATCACCACGGTACAGCGCACACGGCCAAACGAACAGACCAAACATCAGACCTCCTCTACGCAATCAAACATATCAATCATGACACTGAGCACAAGGGAAGGAAAACCCACGGAAACAAACAAACAGCAAGCACATCACACAGGCAACACACACAGAGACAAAGCCACACGACAAACCAAAGAATTCAACACACAACAACATGCAGCTGCTGCTCTGGGAAACGCGTGACACGTGGCTACCTAACACGCACGCTCGCAAATATTCACCCTTCAGCCATAGTCCGCCGGGTGATACAGGAACCAAGGTTGCCACAGCCTGGGAGGATTGGGGGCTGAGCACATTAAAGGGCATTGCGTGCCCAACCCCGCGCCCTCTCCCTTGATTCACTGCAGCAGGGATGAACAGCACTATTCTGAGATGAAAAAGGAGTGGGTTTATTTCACTGACACACACATTCAGCCGTCACAAAGGGTCCCCTGTACACCCCAGAGGAGGGAGGGAACACATTCTCCCTGAGCAGCATCATAAAGGAAGCAATTCTCAGCAGCAAGGAGAGCTTCAGATCAGAGCAGAGCTGCTGTGGCTGCAGCACAGGCTGTGTGTGCAGGGATATTTATCATGATATTCCCAATCAGAGTGATTATTCCCAAATCAGAATGATTATCCCACATCAGAATGATTATTCCCAAATCAGAGCAGAGCTGCTGTGGCTGCAGCCCAGGCTGTGTGTGTGCAGGGATATTTATCAGTGATTATTCCCAAATCAGAATGATTATATTCCCACAATCAGAATGCAAGAGTGCCCCTGGCTGTAGCACAGACTGTTTGCAGGGAATTCCAGCTGCAGGGATATTTCTCAGTGAGGACTAATTCTCAGAGGGCTGATGCAATTTGGGGTCCCTAGGGCTCCTGCAGAGCCAGGGTAAAAGATGGGCTCAGGAGGGACAGCCAGCCCTAAAACTGCCCTGCTGGGTACCAGAGAAAAGCACCTCAGAGACAATTCAACCCCTCCTGGCATGTCCACCAGGTGGGGACAACCTCTGGGGAGATCCTAAGGAGATCCCTGCCAGGGTCACCAAAAGCAGGGGTAAATCCAATTACAGCAGTTAACCACCTTGTGTTCTGCTGCTCACAGACCCCGCGGGGTTGGGTTCATCTTAAATCATGGTTCTTTGCACTTATGGCCATTTCAAACTGCAGGTTGTGGCATTCTCAAAATCCCAGAGTGGTTTGGGATGGAAGGGACCTCAAATGCCATCCCACCTCCCACTGTCCCAGGCTGCTCCCAGCCCCAATGTCCAGCCTGGCCTTGGGCACTGCCAGGGATCCAGGGGCAGCCACAGCTTCTCTGGGCACCCTGTGCCAGGGCCTGCCCACCCTCCCAGGGAACAATTCCCAATTCCCAATATCCCATCTGGCCCTGCCCTCTGGCAGTGTGACCCCATTCCCTGTGTCCTGTCACCAGGCCCTTCTGAAGAGTCTCTCTCCTTCTTTCTTGGAAGCTTCCTTCAGGCACTGGAATTCACTTGTTGCTATTTTGCTTACTTTTAAAAAAATAATATTCCTAGCAAGCTGAGTTCTTTCAAAACTCACAATTGGCCATTTTTTACATTTTTCAGTGC
>CM019219.1:30431990-30491294 GCA_009741485.1 Malurus cyaneus samueli
TGATTATTCCCAAATCAGAATGATTATTCCCACATCAGAATGATTATTCCCAAATCAGAGCAGAGCTGCTGTGGCTGCAGCACAGGCTGTGTGTGTGCAGGATATTATATTATCAATCAGAATGTATTATCTCCCAAATCAGATGATTATTCCCAAATCAGAATGATTATTCCCACATCAGAATGATTTTCCCATCAGAGTGATTTTCCCAAATCAGATGATTATTCCCAAATCAGAATGATTATTCCCAAATCAGAATGCAGAGCTGCCCTGGCTGTAGCACAGACTGTTTGCAGGGAATTCCAGCTGCAGGGATATTTCTCAGTGAGGACTAATGTTCTCAGAGGGCTGATGCACATTTGGGGTCCCGTGAGAGGCTCCTGCAGAGCCAGGGTAAAAGATGGGCTCAGGAGGGACAGCCAGCCCTAAAACTGCCCTGCTGGGTACCAGAGAAAAGCACCTCAGAGACAATTCAACCCCTCCTGGCATGTCCACCAGGTGGGGACAACCTCTGGGGAGATCCTAAGGAGATCCCTGCCAGGGTCACCAAAAGCAGGGGTAAATCCAATTACAGCAGTTAACCACCTTGTGTTCTGCTGCTCACAGACCCCGCGGGGTTGGGTTCATCTTAAATCATGGTTCTTTGCACTTATGGCCATTTCAAACTGCAGGTTGTGGCATTCTCAAAATCCAGGTGGTTTGGGATGGAAGGGACCTCAAATGCCATCCCACCTCCCACTGTCCCAGGCTGCTCCCAGCCCCAATGTCCAGCCTGGCCTTGGGCACTGCCAGGGATCCAGGGGCAGCCACATTCTCTGGCACCCTGTGCCAGGCCTGCCCACCCCCCAGGAACAATTCCCAATTCCCAATATCCCATCTGGCCCTGCCCTCCAGGGTGTGACCCCATTCCCTGTGTCCTGTCACCAGGCCCTTCTGAAGAGTCTCTCCTTCTTTCTTGGCTTCCTTCAGGCACTGGAATTCACTTGTTGCTATTTTGCTTACTTTTAAAAAAATAATATTCCTAGCAAGCTGAGTTCTTTCAAAACTCACAATTGGCCATTTTTTACATTTTTCAGTGCTTTTGGCAGGGTTATTAAACTGGAGTGTTCCACTCTGGAAGCAGTATGACTGTGCAGTGCCAGATCAGTAACACCCTTGATTTGTCAGGAAAGCTCCAACTCTTGCAGGTAAACACATTTTGCACTGGAGTGCAATACAGTATCCCAGATATTTTTCTCCCTCTCCTGGTGCAAACATGGACAAAGTTGTGAGTAACAAATTATAATTATTTAGAAGCAAAAGGACGAAATTGAAGTGGAAGGTATTGGAGCTGGCTTTTCCTGTGCAGGTCTTTTCTCTCAAATCCCATCCAGTCCAGTTCTACCACGGGCAAGACATTTTCCACTGTCCCAGGGTACTCCAAGCTCCAATGTCCAGCCTTGGACATTGCCAGGGATAGGGAAACAGAGGACAGGAAGGTCCATCTGACCCAGTGCCCTCCCTTCAGTCCCAAATGACGTCTCCAAGGGAGGGGATCTCTCACACCACCCAAGGGATTCAGCTCTTCCTGCGGCACCGAGCGACCATCCCTGGGGTGTTCACCCTCCAAAGCCACACCAACGAGGTGCTCCAGACAAAGACATCTCGCTGTGCTCCTGTACCTGCCAGCACCTCCCTCCTGCTCTTCCCATTGCTGCTCAGCCAACCGGGTCTCAGGCTTTGATCCCTCTGCTCACGGATCAAAAGAGGGATTTGGTGTTCAAGCCTGGCCTTGGGCACTGCCAGGGATCCAGGGGCAGCCACAGCTTCTCTGGGCACCCTGTGCCAGGGCCTGCCCACCCTCCCAGGGAACAATTCCCAATTCCCAATATCCCATCTGGCCCTGCCCTCTGGCAGTGTGACCCCATTCCCTGTGTCCTGTCACCAGGCCCTTCTGAAGAGTCTCTCTCCTTCTTTCTTGGAAGCTTCCTTCAGGCACTGGAATTCACTTGTTGCTATTTTGCTTACTTTTAAAAAAATAATATTCCTAGCAAGCTGAGTTCTTTCAAAACTCACAATTGGCCATTTTTTACATTTTTCAGTGCTTTTGGCAGGGTTATTAAACTGGAGTGTTCCACTCTGGAAGCAGTATGACTGTGCAGTGCCAGATCAGTAACACCCTTGATTTGTCAGGAAAGCTCCAACTCTTGCAGGGTAAACACATTTTGCACTGGAGTGCAATACAGTATTCCAGATATTTTTCTTCCCTCTCCTGGTGCAAACATGGACAAAGTTGTGAGTAACAAATTATAATTATTTAGAAGCAAAATGGACTGAAATTGAAGTGTGAAGGGTATTGGAGCTGGCTTTTTCCTGTGCAGGTCTTTTTCTCTCAAATCCCATCCAGTCCTAGTTCTACCACGGGCAGAGACATTTTCCACTGTCCCAGGGTACTCCAAGCTCCAATGTCCAGCCTTGGACATTGCCAGGGATAGGGAAACAGAGGACAGGAAGGTCCATCTGACCCAGTGCCCTCCCTTCAGTCCCAAATGACGTCTCCAAGGGAGGGGATCTCTCACACCACCCAAGGGATTCAGCTCTTCCTGCGGCACCGAGCGACCATCCCTGGGGTGTTCACCCTCCAAAGCCACACCAACGAGGTGCTCCAGACAAAGACATCTCGCTGTGCTCCTGTACCTGCCAGCACCTCCCTCCTGCTCTTCCCATTCTGCTGCTCAGCCACAGCTCGGGTCTCTCAGGCTTTGATCCCTCTGCTCACGGATACAAAAGAGGGATTTTGGTGTTCAAAGCGTTCCATGATCAATGCATACACTGATGAAGCTCTGTGACTCCCTAACTGACTTCCCCTAACACAGAAAAGGGTGAGGCAGGGAGTTGGAATGGGATCATCTTTAGGGTCCCTTCCACTCTCAAACTTTCTGTGATTCTGTAACATAAATAAGAACAAACACCCCAAAGCAAATGGGTATAGGGTAGGGGGGACTTTCACACCTGTCAAAGACACCAACATGTTGTCATCAACCCAAACTACATCTCACTGCTTCAGAACCTCCAAGGGTTCTGCTGTTCTCCACCTGCAGCCTCTGCTCAGCTCCACCACAGGGTGTTTGATCCCTGGTGTCACCCTATCAACCCAACACCTCCTTCTTGAGGGCAATCCCACACCACCTCCACTAGGTCTGTCTCTCGGGATTAAAATCACAGGATCTCCTGAGCTGGAAGGGACCCACAGGGATCATCCAGCCCAGCTCCTGGTCATGCCCAGACACCCCAGCAATCCCTCCCTGTTCATCCCTGACAGTGCTGTCCAAACACTCCTGGAGCTCTGGCAGCCTCGGGGCTGTGCCCATTCCCTGGGGAGTCTGGGCAGTGCCCAGCACCCTCTGGGGACAGAAGAACCTTCCCTGATGCCCACCCTAAACCCTGCCCTAGCCCAGCTCCAGCCGTTCCCTTGGATGCTGGTTCACCGCTGTCCTCACAGCTGTGCTCCCTCTAAACAAACAGCAACTTCAGAACATCATTTCACCCACTTCATGGCTTTTCACCCATGGAAAAGGTTCAAGTGAATGGTGCAGGCAAACACGACCTGGGGTATTGCTCAGTTTCTCAGGGAACATTTGAACCCTTGCCTTCTCCAAGCATTGTGTGATCCCTATTTCAGCTTGGAAAACCATGGCAAGGAGATCACAAAGAAACTTCATCGTGCTTGGATGCAAACCAGCATCTGCCCTCCAAAACCACCCCAGTTTTGAAAAGGTTTTACTTACTTGTATTTCAAGAGCAGCCACTGAACAAACCACAGTCCTACAAGGATCATGCCGTTGATTTCACAAATAGAAAAAGCCCATTGCACCCGATCAAAGCGATCAAAAAACGCATCTGGGAGGGGAGGCTGCACCTCCTTGGGAGGCACTCGTTCATGAACCACCGAGATAGTCACCGTGGTGAAGACGAAACAAAAAAGTGCATAAATAAAAGCCAGGAAAGTCTTGCCCCACTCCATGGGATACTGCGAGCGCTCCGGCTCCGGCATCGGGATCTTGATCATCTCCTTCTTGAAGCCGTTGGGGACCCCGTTGAGCTGGAGCGCGGCGCCGAAGCCATTGTGGCGCGCGGCGTCACCGGCGCGGACGTGCCCGTTGGCGTGGCCGTTCTTGTGAGCCTCCATGTGGTGAGCCATCTTCAGCCCCTCGATCATGTTGAGCAGCCGCTGGCCGCTGTCGGAAGACACCCGGCACAGGGGGGATTTCTGGAAATCCTCCTCGGTCAGGTTGATGAGGTCCCGCCCGGTGAAGCTCCTCAGGGGCTCACAGTACTCCGGCACGGCATTGTCCGTCAGCCAGCCGGCCACCTCCTCGGGTGACCACAGCACCACCTCTTTCATCTCGCCGGGGACACTGGCGCTTCAGAGCGGGCAGCGGCCGCCGCGGCCCCGGCGCGCCGGGCAGCTCCTCCTGGGCTTCATGGTGTCCCGCTCGGGAATGGGATTGGCCGGCGGAGAGAGCCCGTCCCCGTGCAGCCGACACCCGCCAGCATAGGCAGCGCTCTACTTCATATTCGCGTGGCCATTCTTCCTCCTGCGTGGGGGACAAAACCCAAAAGCAGCTGTTAGGATGGGGGTCAGCTCAAAGCCAAAATTGCTGCACAGAACTGACGGACAAGGATTCAGGAGGGAAAGGAGCAGAGCTCCAGCCCGCACACACAGCCCTGTCCTTCCAAAAGCCAAAACTGCTGCACAGAACTGGCTGTGCTCTGGTGGATAAGGACTCAGGAGGGAGAGGAGCAGCAGAGTGGGGCTCCAGCCCGCACACAGAGTCCTGTCCTTCCAAAAGCCAAAACTGCTGCACAGAGCTGGCTGTGCTCTGGTGGGTAAAGACTCAGGAGGGAAAGGAGCAGCAGAGTGGAGCTCCAGCCCGCACACACAGTCCTGTCCTTGCCGAGCTCACTGTTGCTTCATTAAAACATTTAACAATTTAACACCACTCTGCAGCTGTGAGAAGCCTCCTTCCTGCTCGGGATTTGTTAGATTTTTTTATTTCTGTGCTCCAGACCAGGAGCAGCACCCAAACTCCTCTCACAATCACTTGTGGATTTAAGGAGCTACAGAGCAAATGTTTGGTATTCTTTGTGGCAGAAACCTTTCCTGCCCCTTCCAGACTGGTACCTTCATCCAACCTGTGGCACAAGTGATTGAATATGAAGCTTGCTTTTCATTCTGCAAGGCAAAAATCATAAAACCACAAAATTCCAGACAGGTTTGGGTTGGAAAGGATCTTAAAGCTCATCCCATTCCACCTGCTGCCATTGGCAGGGAAATGTCCCATTGTCCCAGGCTGCTCCAAGCCCCATCCAACCCACCCCAGAACTCCTCTATGTGCCACATACAGTCATGAACATAAAAAAATTGGTGTGTAAAAGCGAGGATCTTCTCTCTGGACCAAAAGACCAGCAGGAAAATTAATTATCAATCAGATCAGCCTGAAAATAAACCGAAGCATTGAGGTTTGCAGGTGTTCAGCACCTCTTGGAGGTAAATTTGACTGTTCCCATGACATACTGCTTCAATGCAAAGGAATATTTTTTACCACACAAAAAAAGGAACCAGGAGAAAAATTAATTTTTTTTTAAAAAAAACAGGAACTAGGTAAGAAACTTGTATACCAAATGAATTACAAAAATAGCTCAGAAAAGCTGATCACTTCCAGTACGAAAATTAAAAGAACGGGGAAGTTACTTGCTTGGAATCCCTTCCTGAATTTTTGAGACACAAGCTGCAAACAAGGCAGCGATGGCAGTGCCCACCACTGGGAAATGCCCAGGTGTGAGGAGTTTATTCAGCCAACAAACCCTGCCTGTCCCCAAAGCAAGGAGAGGAGAGCAGTGGGAGCCCCCCATCCCCGTGCTCTGCTGCAGCACTGTAAACACAAACTGAGAAAGCAACAGCACAGGAAAAAAAAAAAAAAACACTTCTTATTTTCAAAAGTCAGATCAAGCCTTTATCGGCTGTAAGAATATTTTTAGCCTCTTACAAGATACCAAGTGTTTGCATTTCAATGAAGGGAGGCAAGCTGGGGCTGAGGAAAACCAAAATAATTTACCCTACTGGCACAATTGGAATTGAAGTGGCTCAGAACAGACCCAGAGTTTTTTTTACTCCTATGCAAACACAACCGCACTGCACATCAATTTACTTTCTTATGCATCACCTCTGAGCTCAGCAAGAAATGCAAGGCGCAGTTTTTAATCTGTTTTTCCATAGAATGAACCGTGATGGCTGAGGAAAGGAAAAGTTCTGGATGGAAGGACTGGCAGCACTTTGGACAGGCCATCTCTCACTCTCTGGGCACACTAGGAATGTGCACATCTCTAAATCCATGGAGCAAACAGGGATAAAATAACTTTTCCACCTGGTGAATATCTGTGTTGCTTTAAAGCAGGAGTGAGGATACAGCTCTGTTTGCTTCCTTTTTTTTTTCAGTACTGAGGAAGGCTTTCAAGCCACAGATTGCTTCATTATTCAAGTCGTGTTTAGCAAATCAGTATTTAGTTACAGAGCTCTGAACATGGAAGAGGGATGGCCTGAATTATGCATGCTAACCCACATTAGCAGCTCCTACGAGGAGCGGCTCCGATCCACCGCCCATCTCTGTGTGCTCATCTCAAATCCCGGCTCTGGCAGCACAAATTCCCAACAGACAATCCTAACAGGCTTCTCGGTGGGCTTGGTGCTTCCAGGATGGTGCCTGACATGTTGATAAAGACAGCAGTTTTTATTTTTTAATGCTGCTGGCCCAGCTCCCTGTGCTGCTCCACAGCCCCATCACTGCCTGTCCCAGTTTTGTGTCCCAAACCCAGCCTGGCTTTGGGGCTCCCGGAGCACTCAGGGGACACCACAAGGTGGGGCAATATTAAACCCTGTCTGTTTTCAACATAGAACACCTGAATCCCACTTTCCTAAATCCCTGAATCCGACAGAGCAGCTTCCTGGCCACCCTGACATTCTCTAAGGATTCAGAATCCCCAAGACACGGTCCAGGAGCCTGCAGCCACCTCAAATCACATCTACACTACCAGGGAAGGTTTAGATTGGATACTGGAAGAATTTCTCCATGGAAAATCCAAAGCCCTGCCTGGATTGATTTCAGACCTTTGGGGATGTCACCCCTGGGGACACGGGCAGTGGTGGGGATGGGTGGACTCGATGAGCTCAGGGCTTTTCCAATCCAAACCATTCCCTGATTACATTCCATGCAAGGCTTTAAGATGAGCTCCAGATAGAGAATTCATTTGCCAGCTGCAAACAGCATTCAGATGGTGGCACAAGAGTCCTAAAAAGCTGATGGGACCCCAGGAGACCCTGCCTGGCAGCCTTGGATAAAAACCCAAATCCGTGTCTTGCAGTAAAACTGCTGTTTGGGCAGTGCTGCTGAGAACTACAGTCAGTTTCAAAATGTGCAACCCCAACCCACTACTCTCACACTGCCCCAGTGTAAATCACCATGATTGCAAATGACCCCAGTGCAAATGACTGTGATTGTAGATTATGTGAACGTAAATCATGTGTGTGTAAATCACCATGATTCTACACGATCTGAGCGTAAATCACTGTGAGTGTAAATCACCCGAGTGTAAATCACCTGAGTTCAAATCACCATGATTGTAGATCATGTGAGTGTAAACCACAGGAGTGTAAATCATAGGAGTGTAAATCACCATGACTGTAAACCACCCCAGTGTAAATCACCACCAGGCACCTTTTGTACCAGCAGAGTAAGTGATACTCCAAGGAGGAAAGGCAATCCTCTGCCAAGGACCATGGGGACAAGGAGTTTTCATTCAGAGTTAAAATGAGGAAAACCAACTCAAAATTTTAACACCTAGCCTGTTTTTCACAGCCAGCCTCATAGGGGAGGAGTAGGCAAAAAAGCTGCTTTACTCACACCTTTCAGCTTGTCGCGTAAAAAATTCCTTGTTCCCTGTGGAGTATCCATGAAAGCTTGGTGGGGGGAGCTTGGCAGAAACACCAGGGGACAAACAGCCCTTGGTAATCCCGTCTCTCCCAAAACAGGTCCTGACAGCCCTTGGTGACTCCATCCCTTCCACAGAAGGTCCTAACAGTCCCCAATGACCCCAACCCTCTCAAAAAAGGTCCTGACAGCCCTCGGTGACCCCATCCCTTCCACAGAAGATCCTAACAGTCCCCAATGATCCCATTCCTTCCACAGAAGATCCTAACAGTCCCCAATGACCCCATCCCTCTCAAAACAGGTCCTGACAGCCCCTGGTGACTCCATCCCTTCCACAGATGGTCCTAACAGTCCCCAATGACCCCATTCCTTCCACAGAAGGTCTTCTCCCCTCCCCAAAAGCTGAAGGCACAGGAGGGCAGCAGTGGTCCCAGGCTTGGTGTGGTCCCTCCCACAAGGATGGGGCACACCCAAACCTCCCCAGCCCCGACACGGATTCTCGAGGCTGAAAATCCCCTGCATCCACAGCAGAGCTGCCTCATTAAGGAGCCTGACCCGAGAAGGAATGATAAGTAACAACGTGATTATTGTAACAAAGCCAATTGTACCAGGATAAGGATGCTGTGGAAAGCCGCACCTCAAAGCACCCATACAGGAGTGAGCAGGGTCAAACAGTCTCATGCAGGGTCACAGGTCACACCTCCTCTGTGACCTTTTTTCTATGGGGATAAAGAATAATTCCCAGCACCATTTCCATGGAGACCTTGGCCATGACCACCCCAGAGGGTCAAACAGGTATTTGGGGGTGCCCTGTGGCATCATTGCCTGTGCAGACCTGTTCTCCCCTGCTGAGCTCTACATGGGCACAAGGATTCTTTGTGGTTAAAGGATAAAATATCAGCCACAAAATCACCAGCTGGACATTATTCCACACTCGGAATCACAGAATCCCAGATTGGTTTGGGTGGGAAGGACCTCAAAGCCCATCCAGTGCCACCCCTGCCATGGCAGGGACACCTCCCACTGTTCCAGGCTGCTCCCAGCCCCAATGTCCAGCCTGGCCTTGGGCACTGCCAGGGATCCAGGGGCAGCCACAGCTTCTCTGGGCACCCTGTGCCAGGGCCTGCCCACCCTCCCAGGGAACAATTCCTTTCCAAATATCCCACCTGGCCCTGCCCTCGTGGCAAGTTTGAACCCATTCCCTGTGTCCTGTCCCTCCATCCCTTGTCCCCAGTCCCTCTCCAGCTCTCCTGGAGCCCCTTTAGGCCTCTCCAGGTGAGCACCCCCAGCTCTCCCAGCCTGGCTCCAGAGCAGAGGGGCTCCAGCTCTGGAGCATCCCCATGGCTCCTCTGGGCTCTCCAGCAGCTCCAGGTCCCTCCTGTGCTGAGGACAAGGACCAGCTCTGGGATCTCCTCACAGGCAGAAATTCTCAGGTCTCACAATTAACACTGATGAGACCAAAACTAGAAAAAAAAAACACCTCCCAAAGCAGCCTGTCCATCTCCAAACTCCTCCTGAAGCACTTTGGAACCCAAATGAAGAAGACCTAACCCTTCCCAAATGAAATTTTGTGTCCTCCTCACGTTTGTGCTTTCACTTTCCAAGCTGCCAAGGCAACAGTGACTGCAGGAATCAGGCAAACCATCAGCCAAACCATCAGCCAAACAATGAGGCAAACCATCAGCCAAACCATCAGCCAAACAATGAGGCAAACCATCAGCCAAATAATCAGCCAAACCATCAGCCAAATCATCAGCCAGGTCAGCAGCTTCTCACCAGGGGCCAGGAAATCTCTCCAGGGGCAGGGGTTGTGTTCCACTCACACCCTCAGAACCCTTCCCAAACTGCCCAGGGAAGTGGAGACAATCCTCGATGAAAAATGGGAGTTTAAACGAGAGAAGTTCACATGCCCAGCTGAAAGGTACAAGGATGGTATTCTGGTAAATAATGGTATTTTGGTAAATAATGGTATTTTATCACTTGGAAAGCAAACTCTGAGGCTCGCCCTGCCGCTGTGTGCACACAACCAGGCAGCAGAGAAGCAGCTGCTGCCAGCACTGAAGGTTTAATGCCTTCTAAAGCAGTGCCCACCTGCTTTGTCTAAATTACTTGATACCAAGACAAAAAACAACCCCTCATTGTATATTTCATATCCTAATTGAATTTTTTAAAAACCCAGAAATGACAGTCCACTGGGAAGCAGAGCCAGGCACAGAGCCCTTCTGCTCATTCCAGGGGTAACCCAAGCATCCTGCTTTTTACTCCAGTCCCCAATCCTAATGTCTCAATCCTAAGGTAATTCAACATCTGCAACAAATGTGGGACCAATACTGGCTTATTATTGAACAGCTGCAGCAGGAAATCCACATTCCAGCTCCCCACCCCAAACTCACAGGGATGGGTGAAAATATTACCAGAACATCACAAACCCTTACACATGAGTTTAGATGGGATATTAGGAAAATAGCCCCACACTGAGACAGACAGCAAAAGGCCTTCAAAGAGAAACACATGAAACAATGAGAAGGCAGAAAAAGTGTGTTTTTTCCCCTACAAGGCAGGGCAGAAGGAGGGAAGCAGGAAAACAAGGAGAGACTAAACGTTTGTGACATGCTCCATATTTTAACTCCGTTAGTGCAGGTGTTTTGGGGGTTCTGGGAGGTCTTTTTACCTCCAGTGGTTACCTAAAAGCTGTTTATTATTAGAAAGTCAGGTCTGGGGGAAAGCTCTGGGAATCTCAGTGGCAGCATGAATTTAAAGTTTAAAAAATCATGGAAACAGAAAGGGAAGTTGTGCCCAAAGAAACTGAGAGCAGCCTTGTGACTGACAGTAACGTGGCCCTGAAATACAGACTCCAGCATGATCTGCCACACCAGCCATGCAGATGAGGAAAAGAAAACCTGGCAAAAATCACCAAGAAAACAGAGCCTAGCTGAAGACTGATTAAAGTATATTTAATCATATTTATTTATTTTATTTTTTTTTATATTAGGGTTTGTTACTGGCCATGTATGAGACAGTAGCCAGACCACAACAGCTGCTTCCTCCCAACTGCCTCTGTCAGGACTGTAACTAAAGCAAAAGAAAATGAAGTTTACACGCTAGGATTCTCAGCCTAGAATAATATTTCCATATTTCATTAGCAATATAAATATTTTATTTCAAATCTCCTCCCTTTGAAGTCCCAACACATCGGACCCACATCAAAAAGAATCTAGGCTTCCAGAGCTGAAATGCAAATATCTACAGATAGCACAATATTGTTCTCAGCACTTCAGCTGTTCCTTTCCACAAACCCACCCAAAAGACACACCATCAACATTACCCATCTCCATGCCATTCCTCTTGGAAAACAAAACAATTCCTGGGTTTGTCTTGATTAATTTAGTTTCATGTAACACACAGTCTGAAAAGACAGGACACCACAAATATTCCAGATCACTTCTGCTATAAATAGTCCGAATTTCTGAACACAGAGCCCTCCTCTTTCCAGCAATACCTGTTCAGAGTTGCACCATAAAGTAAGAAAGTCTCTTTGAGACATGAATCTGTAGGAAGGAGAGAAAGGCTTTTATTGCACAATTGGTCTAATAAAATCCCAGTCACAGGAAAGGGGAGAAAAAGAAAGAAAACTCAAACCATTTGGATTGCCAGGAAGTTATGGGTGTGCAACCTGCACGGTGGGGATGTGTCTGCCTGGAGCCAGATCTCCTGACAGTGCAGATGAACTGCCCTGGCATCATCCTCTCTGTGGTTACCCTACAAGGAGGAAAAACCCTCTGGGTTTATTTAGCAAATTCCATTCACTTTCTTTGCTGTCCATCACAGGAAGCCAAACCCCTCCGTTTGCAGGGAGATCTGCCTTGGCCTTGATGGCAAAACCACGCTCCAGCAAAGCCAGAGTGGCTGGAGATACAAATCCCCCCTTTCCACTGCAGCACCTCCTTCTTCATCCAAAGAGGGTGCCAAACAATCCTGAGCACCCCTACTCCCTATCCTAAGGGTCCCTGGCTTCTGCCTTTCACAGGTTATAGGTTCTATGCCTTTTATAGGTTTATAATTTCCTCATTGCTTGGCGCTTCAGGCAATAAGCGTGACACTTCGATGCTTCAACAAGCCCCAAATTTCAGATTTTGAACTCCAGAAACCCAAGCCATTCCTCCCTCCGGGCTGCAAAGCAGCTTTATGTCTGTGTCAGACCATTCCTGCTCATTCCATCAGCTGTTCTCACTCAGCTCCCAATCCCGTGTTGGATGTGACACTGCTCCCATCGATGGTCCTGTGACACCAGCAAATCCTACTGGAATCTTGCTGCTGAAAAGTGGTCTCTGAACCCAAAGAACCCACACACAAACATCCCCCTTAAAACATAGAGCATTCCTCACAATTTTAACTGATGGACAATCTAAGATCACAAAACAACACTGCAAACACGCTTCCATCCACGCTGACAGCGATGGTGGCCATGTGCACCATCAGGTACAGGGCAAACAACTTCCCAGAGTCACCTGGAGTCATCACAGTGTGTTCAAAGGCTGCAAAATGTGTTTTAAATGTTCCCCTCAGCTCAAAAGTTTTGATCAATTAGGTTCACAAAGAAGGAGAAATAAAGAAAGATAAAAAACTCTGATCTTGGTACCTAGCCATTCCGGAAATTCTGAATATTCCAACAACCACCTGAAAGCCTCAGAAGTTCTTCCTGCAGACACATCCAATTAACTCCAAAATAGTGGCACACTTGAGGCACAGGAGATGTGCCCGAGTCACACTGTCCTAACACCTTTATGGAGATGCCCATCAGCCCCCAGCTCTGGACAGTCCCAGGGAATATCTCCCACACAGTGCCTCGCAGCCAGAGCAGACTGTCTCTCCACTATCTGGCACACTGAACAGGAAAGACTGGAGGGCTGCCTGACAGATCCACAGGCTGAACTGGTAGGATTTGAGCACATCCATGAAATCAGCTCCAAAAGGAACCTGTAATTCTGGCCAAACAAGAGAATCCCAGCCAGAGGCACAGGGTGAGTGCAAGCAGCTTGGGTTTGTGCCATGGAAACAGAGCTACGGAAGAAGAAGGTTAAGAACAGAGTCCTGCACTGGTTTGGGTGGGAAGGGACCTTAAATCCCATCCCATTCCACCCCTGCCATGGGCAGGAACACCTCCCACTGTCCCAGGCTGCTCCCAGCCCCAATGTCCAGCCTGGCCTTGGGCACTGCCAGGGATCCAGGGGCAGCCACAGCTTCTCTGGGCACCCTGTGCCAGGGCCTGCCCACCCTCCTTCCCAATATCCCATCTAACAATTCCTTCCCAATATCCCATCCAACCCTGCCCTCTGGCAGTCTGAAATGAGAACATTTCACCCTCCAAAGTCCCCCACATGAGGAACATTGTCATCCCCCACTCACCCACTGCCCGTAAAACTGATGCAAAGCAATCCAAAACAGAGTGCAAAGTTCAGCCAGCCCTCCGTCCACCCTTTACAGCCAGAAATAATTAAAAATACCTCAATCATATGCCTCCTGAAATGGCTGGGCACGTAATACCTCTGGTCCTGCCACAGAAGTAATGGAGGGGTGTCCAGCTTGAGCAAACTTTCCTTTATGAGTCTCAACATTTTCTTTTAACTCAGAGAAAGCACCCCAAAACTGACACCCCAAACTGGCAGCTGCCCTCCTGCAGCTGTTTCCCCTCATTTGGCTGTGCATTAGGCAGGGGGGTCACAGCTGACCTCACTGTCTCCATGTCCCCCGTGCTTTTGGGAGCGTGGCACAAGCACCGCTCCCTCCGGGCACCGGGCACACGCTGCTCCCGCAAACACAGCCACTGCTGGGATAATCCCAGCTGCTTCAGGCGCTGCAAAGCCACCCTGGCAAAAACAATCAAGAAAAGTCAGCATTCCTTGCTGGGAATGGACAGGGAATTAACCATTTAATGAGTGAAGAGATCGCTGCCAGACCAAGCCTGTCTTAGCTGCTGTCCCATAAACAGTGAATGTGCAACAAGGACCAGCTCCAGCAGCGAAGGCTGCAGGAACCCAATGCCTCTGCTCTCTTCCCAGCCACAGAAAGAGCCAAACCAACCCAACTAAACCCAAACAAATCAACCTCCATCCTTTGATGCCTTAGGATTTTTAGTTTCTACATTTTCATGCATCTTTATTCTTATACTTCTCTAGTGTACATTGCTAAAACTCCCGTTCTTCCATCTTTAGACAAAACAATTCCTCTCTGAGCTTGAATCCAAGGACACCTCGCTGCCTCAGAGTCCCTAAATATGGAAACAACAGAGAATTGGGGGGGAGCAGATTAGAGGTGGTTGACATCATCACCTGAAGGTGTCATTGGAGAATTGAGGCCCAATACTTTTGTAAGAGAGAACTGATAAAAGGGGAAGATCTCATGAATCAGGGTCCATTCAGGAGGAGGCCTTGCCTGCCCTCAATGTACCAGGAGGCCCAGCAGTGTCACACCACTGAGCAGCTCCAGAGCAATCTGGCTTAAGGATCCATAATTATTTGTTTTTGGTAAATACAAACAGAGGAGAGAGAGGGAGAGGAGGGAAGATTTCAATCTGCAGTCACGTGCACTCAGCAAGCAGATGGGTGAAGCTCAGATTAGCAGGGTATTAAGCAGAGCCAGGCAGGGACACTGAGGAGGTGCTGTCTGAAAATAACCCCACTGTGGCCTGTTTCTGATCCCAGATGGGTCAGGAGATCCATGGCCACACAGCCATGGCTGGGGAAGGATGGGAGACTGCAGGTGGATTGGGAAAAGCTGCTGAGGCTGAAGATACAGGGGAATGGCCAAGTAGATAATGAAGCAGCAGCTACACAGGAGAGCGAGATGCTCCTTCCCATCTCCCTTGCTGGGAATAAGCCCTTCCCCACTGGTGAATCCTTGGGAGACACATTCCCTAGGGATGTCCAGCAGGATCCAATATCCGTGCTGAGTGTCTCAGCAAGCAAACAGAACAAGGGAATAACAATCCTGCTGATGTTCCTGCCTTGCAGGGCTCCGAGCAGGAGGGGTGAGGCAGGATGTTCCTGATACTGCAGGAGTTCATCCGGGGTTTGGATACGGTATTGGGAAGGAATGGTCCCCTGGGAGGCTGGAGGCCCTGGCACAGGTTGGAGCAAGGCCTCCAAGGTCTTCTAAACCTGATAAAACATGACATTTAAAAAAAAAAAATACCATTACAAAAGAAAATCTTCCATGTATAAAGATGACAGAAATTCATCATAAATGCTCTAGGAATGCCAGAGCTCCTCCGGCGAGCAACACAGAGCCACTAAAATAACTACTGGTGGAAAAAATAAAAGTGGTATTCTGGAAACAAGATCAAATGCTATGAATGCTCACACCAAAAGGTATTAAACAGTAACAGAAGTTCGAGTTTGGGGGTTGTTTGGGTCTTTTTGATTCTTTTGTGTGGTTTTTAGAGGTTAGGGTGGGGCTACTGAAGATAGCACAGGATGTAAATACTCGCAAGATTCTCTTTTAAAACAGTAAATATATTATTATCTGTCCTCAGGCATTGCAGAAGCTTTTCACTGGCTCTGAAAATAACCTAAATTCACAAATATTTCATGTGGGTGAGGGGATAAGAGTACTGTGGCAGATATCCTGATGAAATATGCAGCTCACCCTGAGTGGCCCCACAACAGCACTGACAACGAGGGTCTGATTCTAGGTTTGATTTCACATCAGCAGCGAAACAACGTGGGCACTGGAATTAATCTGATCCTCAGACAAACTTGTGCTGGTCTGGATCACGCTGAAATGCACCACACGGCACCATGGAAATTCAGATTTAATGGGACACAGCTGATCTCAGCCTAGAAAAGCCATGGTCCCTTGGACAGCATGAGGAGAGAACGTTCCCATCTGGTCTGGGAATTTCTCAGCCTCCCCAAACACGACCTGCAGGAGCCAGGTTGCCAGCAGCAGGGCTGCAGGCTCAGCTCATTCTCTGGAGGAGGAAAGAGGAGGATCAATGTTCAGAAAGCTCTTGAGAAGCAGCAGAACAGCCCCTGGGGAGCGGAGCGGACACAGCGCCAGCCCAAAAAGCAGGAAACCTGGAGCTCCTGAGCCCACTAAAAGGCCCTTTTTGCCAAGTAACCCATTTCTTTCCACTCTGTTGCCATTAAATAAAACATAAAGGGCAGGCAGAGCCATAAAATATGAATGCCCACATGTCCAAAAGCAACAGGCCCTGTTATTGTAGATACTGCATAAATCATTGAGGACAAGGGGACCTGTGTCCCCTAACGGGGGCGCAGGATTTGGGGTCAGGCACCAGGCGAGGCAGTTGGGTATTAGGAACTGTTGCATTCATATTCACCTTTGTGATCTCTGCTGCCTAAAAATAGCAGAAACAACTTCAGTTCATGCATTATTGAGTCAGGCCAGATGGGTGAGAGGCAGAATGGAGCCTTGAGACAAACATCTGAGGATTTTGGGGTGGGTCATCACCAAATACAGCACTTGGAATGGGACGGCACGGCACAGAACCCCAGAATGGTCTGGGATGGATAAAGCCTATCCAGTGCTATTCCAGCCATGGCAGGGACACCTCCCACTGTCCCAGGCTGCTCCAAGCCCCCGGGTCCAGTCTGGCCTTGGACACTGCCAAGGATCCAGGGGCAGCCACAGCTTCTCCAGGCAATTTCTGCTCACCTGTTTGCAAAGGTACTCACAGACAGGACCCCTCCCTGCTTCAGAGCTCTGCATAAAACTGGGTTTATTGATGCAGCCTCATGATCCATGGACAGAGCATGGAGACAAACTGCATCATGCAGGAATCTGACAAAATCATGGAAATCAGGAACAAACATCAGGAGCGTTTGTCTCAAACTGAAACCCAGGCAAAAACCAGCAGGGGTGTTTCTGCCCTCTGGCTTTTTTCTTCCTGATTTTCCCTTCCATCTCGGTGGAGTCTGCTCTTCCCTCCCTCCTTCTCCCTAGACTCACATGCCAGACCCTTCCCAGCCCAGTGGCACAATCCCGATGAAAAATCACCAGGATTAGGAGAATATGGAGAGGCTGCTAAAACCAGGGAAGTGCCAAAGAACCACCAGCAAGAGAGGGCAGAGTGGTTTAGGTAACTTTGTGGTGCCTCTTCATCCTCCTCCCCACCCAAAGGAGGAGAATCAGAGTGAAAGGATCCCAAGAAGGGTAAATAAATAATGGCCCTGATCATCAGTGTGCTCCCACCCCAAAAGAGGAGAATCAGTGGGAAAGGATTCTGAGAACTGTGAATTAATGATGGCCTTGATCATCAGTGTGCTCCTACCCAAAAGGAGGAGAATCAGTGTGAAAGGATCCTAAGAAGGGTAAACAAATGATGGCCCTGTTCATCAATGCGCTCCCATTCCAAAGGAGAATCAGAAGCTCAGTAAATAAATGATTTACTGATCATTTTACTGATCCCGGATCAGTAAATACATGAGTTCACCAATGAGCTCAGGTTGCAGTGAAACCAAAGCCACAGCAGGCTCTGGAATCACTCAGAACCCACCCTTCCAACGGGATCTGTGCTGCGCTGATGGCTCAGTGACGCTGGGGCAGGATGTTACACAACATTAAACATTAACAAAACTCAGAGCCTGGGTCACTTTTCTCCCAGATAAATCCCGAGCAGTAACCCAGTGCTTTTAGCTTAAGTAACCCCGAATTAGCAGTTCAATTCTTTTCCCACTTTTCCCTTCACATCTGGTAAAAGCCACGCCACCACACCCAGGCAAAAATGTTTGCAAATAGTCCCTTTGCTACATATTTATCCTGTTTTCATTAAAAATGCATCTGGGTGGGGAGAGAGCTGCTGATGTAAATATGGCAGCTCAGAAATTAATCCAGGGGTAAACTGTTGTGGCCTAGGAGGGTTCACTCTCACCTCCCAGGAAGGGCTTCTTCACCCTAAAGTTCTGTTCCCAGCAAACAGCTACACCACTTCTGTTTCCTGGAGCTGCAGGGAGACCCGGGAAGGCAAACACAGCAGAAAGGTGCTTTCAGTTCTCCCATTTGACTTTTGCAACATCCCTCTTCATAATTTCAAGCTCAGCAGGAGCAAAGATCCCCTGCAGCATCTCTCCACCCTCTCTGTGCATCTTTACACAAATGTAGTGTAAACCCCCAGACTGTGCCGGTGTCTGGGGCTGTTCTTTGTTCCTTTAACCTCAGTAAAACATTCAAACACACCAAGAGAGCTGAACAATGCCAGGATTTAGGTGGGGTGTCACCAGTTTAGAACAGACAAATCAATGTCCCCAGGGCAAAGCAGGTGGCTGAGATTAAAGCAGAAAAATTTCAAAACACCAAAGGAGTCAGAAATAATATGGGAAAAACCCAGAGAGCTCGGAAGATGAAGAAACTGAAATCAAAGTTGCAGCAAAACTTGCTTGCTGGTGGTCTTCCAACTAAATCCTTCTCATCCTTGAAGTTTAATACCCAACAATCCCAAAGCATCAGCTTCTCCAACTCAAATAAACTGAGGCTAAATGTGTTCAGCTTCATTGTTTTAAAAAATAAATCAAGTATTAGAGCATCAATATTCTTAGTGGTGAAAAATCTGCTTGAATGTTGAAGTGGTCTTTTAAATTTACAAGAAAGCAGTGTTGTATCTATTACTGGGACCAATGAATTTTTACTTCTGGCTATGAAAAGCAGCCCAGGAATTCATGAGAAATCATGCTGAAGTGTTCTGCAGCTTAACTGAGTAAAACCACCTGAGTAAAACTACCTGAGTAAAAAGAACTTACCTGAGTAAAAATCCCTTTTCTTCGGGACTCTTTTTCAGAGGTTGAAGTGTAACTTCAACTCTTAAATGTTCTGCAACTTAACTGAGTAAAACTGCCTGCTTGTCTTCAGAATTCTTTTACAGAGGTTGAAGTGTAACTTCAGCTCTTAAATTCACTTTTAAAAGGTAGAATAATTCCAGATGAAGGTAAACTTTGACTTGATACTGAATTCCACTTTGTATCCACAGCTCCTCGGAAGGAATCAGTGCTATCTGTCTTCAAGTTATTTGCCAAAAAAACGTGTTATGCTCCAGGTTTTCTGAATTAAGTATTAGATAAACATTCTTTAACTATGCTGAATAACTGCTGGAGTCCTTTCAGCACATCCTGTGCAGGGAATCCTCAGTACAGGATGCATCCTGGGGTTTAAGATCCATCCAGGATGGATACCCAGGACATCTGAAATGCCCCTGGATATTTCTTTCCGTGCACTGAACACGATGGGTTTCTGGTTATCCACGTGAGGCTGGGAGTGCTACAACAACAGGAGCTGAACCAAGGAGCAGCAAGAGAACTCACACTGTTCTCAAGGCTGATAAAGAGTTTAAAAAAAAAATAAAGCAAGCAAATAAAAATAAACTCAAGCCCCCAAGAACAAAGAAGCAAAGCAGCAGGAAGTAAACTTTACAGCAAAGAAAATAATGCTTTTCCTAAGTGGATTTTAGGAACTCAGTTGTTTTAGGAAAGGCAACAGAAAATTTATCAAAAGGACCAGCGAGAACCACAGGGACCAGTGATAACAACTGAAGATTGGTGACAAAACATGGGACAGTGACCACTTCCTAAATGCAACATTTCGAAAGCCCTGGCTTCCAAAGCACAACTTATTTACCCTTGCCTTGTCTGCTGACTCTTTCTGCTGACACTTCACACATTTATTGCAAAACAAAGTCTCTTCTGAAGAAGCGTGTCACGATACACAGCCACAGTCTGAGAAATCACTCCCCCAACTTCTTGCTTTTGTTTTTTTTTCCCGAAAACTCTCCCTAAAACCAGTAGAACAAAAGCAATTGAAGCAGCAGAGTGAATCTCCTTAAAGCCTTGTCCTTACCTTGGGCAGACTAACCCAGATGAGCCCGGCTGCGGGTGGAAATTAAACCCGACCTTTCCTATGGGAGCATTCCTGCATTCCAGCCTCTGCTGGACTCACCTGTGCCAGCAGAGCTCAAGCAGCTTTCCTCAGAGCATCTTCCCTGAGCCTGGGTGATTCCACGGTGGAAAACCTGCCCTTTTCCTGCATTTCTGCAGGCACACAAGCACGAGCAAGCCCTTCCCCTTTCGGTGGCAGCAGCGAGTTGCGAGAGCAGCCCGGCTGGATGCTGAAAGCAGACCTCACATTTCCTAATCCGCCTTTCTATTTTTAACCGGCCATCTCCCCCACCTCCTCTGCCGTGCAGACAGCTGCAGAAAGCAGCTGGAGATGCCAGAGTGCTCCATCTGGGCAATTTTCCTGGCAAAAGTCGTCCCCAGGTCGCAGGTGAGTGCTCAAGGGGCAGAACAGGTATTCCCAAGGCGTGTTCCTGGTCCCCGTGGTTTCTGACTGCACACACCGTGGGACAACCTGGCTGCCCAAGGTGGCTCACCTCAACTGGATGAGATCCCAGTCAGCACCTCCTGTCCCTAAAATCTCCAAGGAGAGGCTTAGGCAAGGATGCAGAGCATGGATCTGCTCCTGCACTGGGCTGTCTCGGGACTGGGAGGAGGCACCAACCCGCCCTCTGCAATCCAGTGTCACCTCCTGACACAGCACTCGGGGTGTCCCCAGCACAGAGAGCTCCTTCCAGCAACTCACACCTCCCGCCCAAAGGTGTGCAGTCACCCTCTCCTCCGGGTTGGACACCTCCTCCCTCGGGCACTCAGACTCAGGTGTGACCCAGTCACACAGCAACCTCCGAATTCTCTCCTCACATTGGATAGGAGCTTTAAAAAGCTTAGCCTTCAAAATCTAATGTGCAGCCAGGCTGTAAAGTTAGCCAAGCAAAAAGGGCACTTTGCTGAGCAGCAGAAGCAGCGTGGAGCTCTCACGGGCACGCAGAGCACAGGCTGTGCGGGGCGCTGAGCCGTGCCAGGGGGCACAAAGCACTTTGGGACAGGCTTTGATTCAGAGTGAGCTCCGGCTTTCTCAGCTGGGCCTTCCAAGGTCTTACTCGGACCCGTTTTCTCCCCGGAGATGCCTGAAAATCTCCTTGTAGGACCAGGCAGACCTTTGGCAGAAGAAGTTTGGCACTTACAAGGGAGCCGGCTTAGGGGGAGAGGCACGACTCCAAGGCCGACTCAGGGAGCTTAGAGGAGTTTAGCTGGAAGTTTTGAGTCATGCTCTTGGACATGGGCAACCAGAAGAGCTTAAGCCCTCCTTGAGCCCTTTCTCTTTTGTTCAGGCAACGGCTGCAAACATCACAAATGAAGATCCTTCTGCTGTCCTCCATGTGCTACAGATTCTCCGTGCTTCAAGTTACTCGCGCTGAGCACGCTCGTCGCCAACACGATCGATCGAAACGTGAAGCAAATGCAGACAGGATTGTACAGACTCTCAAGTATTAAATGCCTCAGAGAAATCTATCTCTTAAATGCCTACAGAAACAAAAGTCAACCCAAACAGAAGTCTGGTGTGGAACAAAGCACAGCAGGACCCACAGCAAATATACCCAGCTCAAATGGATTCGGATCACGGGATGTCAGGAAATGAAGCTGCGGAGCAAAACACCCCCTGAGCCATAAACCATGTGAAATTACATTTCATTAATGAGTGACAGAATTTACAGGTAAGCAAATGCTGGGTTTCCCCTCTGCCTTAGCTGGAGCTGCTCTGCTGGGAAAAAGCCGGCAGGGAGAGCAGGTCCTCTCCCATCATTAACCCCCTACAGCACTTTGTCAGCCAGCACAGAAACCATGGCAGTAGCAAACACCCACGTGTGAAACCCAGACTGGCAAGTCATTTCACCTCTCACCTTCTGCAAAACTGGAGTTTCAGGGGCAAGAAACCTCTCAAGCAGCTTTTACAAGCACCAGGCCCATGGGTTAATGATTTACCTGACAGCGCTGTGAGCAGGTTTGTTTAGATAACAGTGGCTTTGTTATGGTCTGTTTTCCTGCCTTTGTCTGCATAACCAAATCAACTGGCAAGTGAAGGAGGCAGGGTATTACCTGACCGAGCAGGAAGGAATTCATGCTCCTCTAAGCCTGCTCACACCATCCTGCTTTAAAAAAAACATTTTTATATAAACACACATGCCCATCTATACACACAGGGCCCAAAAACCAATGCCTGCAGTAGCTCTTCTGTGTGTGCATACACACAAATATATGTATAAAAAACACACACAGATGAGCTACTGAAGGCAGTTTGGCTCGGTTTCTTCCCCAGAAGTTGAGTGAAATAAACTTGACTCATCGCTCTAAATCTATTAGAAAGCTTCCAGATTAAAGCCTTGAGTTCCAAAGAGGTTTAGGATGAGCAGAAAAGGCGGCTGTGCCCAAAACGCACAAATAGGATCACAGCCCCTGGAAAGGCACCGCAGCAGATCCGAGGCACAGCTCGTGGATAAAATTCTCTCACCAAGAGGATTTCTGAGATCTCCCTGTGACTCACTGGGCTCCTCTCCACACCCAGGGCCACCCTGCTGTACAATGCAGCTTTCACACTGCTGGGCACATGGAGCAGGCACAGTCACCCAGCACTGCCCAGGCACCGCTCCCCTAAAACCCCACAGAAAGTCTGAAACACCTCCTCACTCTTACTGCTTCCTACAAACACCGCAGCTGCCCTTGGGGGTATCTGGCAGCAGTCTGGGGGAGGTCGGGATGGGCAGAGGTGCCCAAAGTGCCAAAAGGGACAGCACATTGTCTCTGGTTTTAGTGGCTGCAAGCAAGAGCTGCTGCCACGCTCTGTAATTCTGGTTATCTCCCACAGGTGAGCTGCAAACAAACCTCCAAACCCCAAAACCACAGGGAGATTCCGTGCCCCAGCAGGAGATGAACCTGCCTGATGGAAACATGCCCCTGACACAATTTGGGGGACACGCCAGGGGCACTCACCGTGCTGGCCCACATGCCTGGCTGGCTTCTAGTAAAAAAAAATCCAAGCTAAACTAAAAATTAAGATTAAAACCAAGCAGCAAACGAAAGACTAACTACAGCTTAAGCGTCACTTTAGGAAAAGTCACCCAAGCCCAAACACAAGCGAGTGAGTTCCCCAAAGCTGTGCCAAGATGTGACTGTATCCAAGCCTCTCTGTCTCATCCGCACGCAGCTCCCGGCCCTCCGGCAGCAGCAAACCCAGCTCTACACCCCAGCGGGACGGTCCGGCCAGGACAGCTACTCACCCGCGGTCAGGAGGCGGCAGGCAGCGGCAGCAGCGAGCGGCTGGGCTGTTCCTCCCTCCCTCCGGCCGCTCCGGCAGCGGCAGCGGGGACACGGCCCGGGCCCGCGGAGAGCGCTCCTGAACCAGCCCCGACCGCCTTCACCTCCCAAGTTGTCTCTCAACTTTCCCCCGGGCTGGGCTCCGTCAGCGCTGCTCTCCCAGCCGCTCGCCAGCCCGGCGGGGTAGGGAATTCGGGAGAGGTGAGCGGGGATCCGGAGGGGATGGAACTCCCGGCGCGCCTTCCCCGGGCGCGCCAGTGCGTCAGCGCCGGGAGAGGAGGGGACGGAGCGCCCGCGGCGGCAGGAGGAAGAGGAGGAGGAGGAGGAGGAGGAGGAGGAGGAGGCGGCGGGAGCGCCAGCCCGGCCGCGGGTGGTGCAACAGCTCCTGGCAGTGCTGCTCTACCGGCAAACAGCAGCCAAAACACGGGGAAATGGGTTCATCATCCAAGTTCAGCCTGTTGATTCCTATTCCGTACTCATGTAACGCTTTCTGGAAGTGTCACTTCTGAAAGCAGAAAAAGTCACTGCGGGGAGGAAGGGTTCGTTTTTCCCATACATATGAGTAGCAGATGTTAAGTCCTGCCCTAAAAAGAAAAAAAAAACAAACCCTCCACCAAAAAGTCGTGTTCCACCACATCAACACAAAGCAAAGCAATCAATTCCCCAAGCTTTCCATTAATTTCTTGGCTCCATCCCATTGCTGCCAGCAGCAGCAGAGCGCCTGGCCAGGCAGCATCACGGGTCCCCAAAGGCTGGCATCCAGCCTCCATCCCAAAAATCACAGCAAGGACTGGCCGCACACAGGAGCTCCTGCCATGGATCCAGCGGGAAAGGCAGGTGGGAGCATCCCAGGTGACAGAGAGGAGAGGATGTGCGCTGGCCTGGGGACAGCGGGGAGCTGCTCTAATTGAGGAGCAAACCACAACACAAAGCAGGCTGAGTCACTCGGGAAGAGCCATGGGATGAGCAGCGCTGGCAGCGCTTTGCAACAGAGCACGGCTCTCCCGAGCCTGCTGGATCCAACACAGACACTGTCCAGCAGTGAAGTCAGAGGCGTAGGGAGCAGCCTGCTTCCACTCCACGGATGAAATAATATGGAAATTAAAAAATAGGCGCCAGCACTAACAAATAGCAGCATCAGGATTTCTGAGCTCCATCCCGAGAGAGGGAGCATGTTGCCAAGAACACCGAGGAATCTGCACAGCCACATCCAAGGTGGAAAAAGTATTTCCAAGAGCTGCACACAGCAATCCTTCCACACTCATCCTGTCACACAGAAAACAAGTATTTTTAAGGAGTGGCTGCTTTGAGGCTTTTTAATAGATCCACTGCCCTGGACACAGCCCAGCAGTGCTTGTTCCTAACACATGGAGACAGCCAGTGGAACAACATGTTCACCAGCAGCTCCTCCACAAAGTTTAAACACCTAAAAATGGCCCGTGGTCAAGTCCAACTCAGCCCCTCTTATTTAAAATCTGAGGCAAGATGGGAAGAAGTGTGGATGAGCCACCAGTGAGCAACTTGTACTTTTTCTTTCCCAGCAGTCTTTCAGCAATTGGGCTCTGTAACACTCAGCAGATTCATCTGCCCAACCTGGCCCTGCTTTCCAGGATGGATTCCGGAGTGAAATGGGGAATTGCTGAATTGCTCACTGCCTAAAAATTCCCTAGACCACTCCCGATCCTATAAATCCCTACCACTGAGAATTTATATAAGGAATCTACAGCTTAATTAGAAGGCACACCACAGGCCAAGGACTCCTTGTTATGCTGATGCCACTCGTGTCTGCTCTGGGCCCTCCCACAGCTCCCAGGACAGCAGAATCACCTGGTGAGGCCAGAGGCCAGCTCAGCACCTCCCTGCTGACAATAACCGCGTTCATGTTGGACACAGATGCTCTTGTGTTCCTCCAGAAGATCTTATCTCAGCCATATTCCATCCCCGTGATCCAGGGCTCTGTGAGCTCCGTGACCCCGAGGCACACAACAAAGGCAGCCCTGTTTTCCCACCAGTCAGGTGGGGCCAGAACAGAAAAAAGAAGACAGTTTGTCGAGTACTACAGACAATTAAAAGGGAGCTTTGGAAACACCTTTCCAACCGTGGTGCGTTTAAATACTGCATGTGTCCCAACAGATACAAAATAACCCTAAAAATCCCTAAACAAGTAAAAGGAAACACGGTGAACTCTTCCATAGGACATGCAGAGGAGGGGGTTTTTCTCTCCTACCCAATCCAGCGAGGACATATTTAGCCTAAGGGCTGAAAGAGAGGACAGCCTGAGCTGATGACATCATTTTCTTTCTATAGGACTGGATATCTGTGAGTGCTGCTCCCCGTTCAGTGGCTACTACTGTTTCATCCCCACCTTCCCCCATCCTGCTTCAACAGGAGAGTGACAAGAGCCCAAAAAACTCCTGAAGAACAGACTTGGCCACAGAGATAATGCTTCTTTCCTGACCAGAATAAAAGCAATGGGACACAAAAACTACATTTGAGGCCAACTCATCAAGGAAGGAGAAAGAGCTGCTACCAAGCTCCAGTGCTGATGTGCCTTGATCATTCAAACACCACATGTGTTTGGAACATTTTTCCAAAGGCCTGGGGAAAGGCTTTCCTTGCCCTGACAGCTTAAATCTGCCTCAACAGCAAAACCAGTCAGATTATGTCAAGCCCCCTTGCCCCTCACCCATCAGAAAAGAATTATGTATCAGCAGATGGAATCCTGCATTGAAGGTGGGAAATAAAAGGCAACTAGGGCAAGTAAGAAAAAACTGCTCAGAATTCCAGGATCCCTGAGGCTGGAAAAGCCCTCCCAGACCAGGGACTCCAAGCCCAGAGCTCTGAGTGCCACCTCCAGCCCTTCCTGGGACACCTCCAGGGATGGGCACTCCAAAGCTCCCTGGGCAGCCCCTGCCAAGGCCTGAGCACCCTTTCCATGCAGAAATTCCTGCTGATGTCCACCCTGAGCCTCCCCTGGCCCAGCCTGAGGCCGTTTCCCCTTGTCCTGTCCCTGTTCCCTGGAGCAGAGCCCGACCCCCCCGGCTGTCCCCTCCTGTCAGGGAGTTGTGCAGAGCCACAAGGTCCCCCCGGAGCCTCCTTTGCTCCAGGCTCAGCCCCTTTCCCAGCTCCCTCAGCCGCTCCTGGGGCTCCAGACCCTTCCCAGCTCCATTCCCTGCCCTGGACACGCTCCAGCCCCTCCAGGGCTCTCCAGGGCCCAGAACTGGACACAGCCCTCGAGGTGACCCTGAGCACTGTCATGTGTCGTGTCCATATATCTTAACACAAACAATATAAATGTATACATCCACGCTACGTATCCCAAAAAATCCTCTGAGCATTTGGTTTTTTTTTTCCTCCATTCAAGTAACCCGGCCTGGTCACTGACACAGCAGAAAAAATGTGCTACAGCAGCATTATAAAGCTCCTCTGACCTTTGTTTCCATTAAAACACTTAGAGAAATAATGTGAAGCTCTATTATTACATGTGAAATAAAGTAATAATTATTATTTCATCTGCATTACAGCATTAACAGCCATTACAGCTTCTCATGTGCAAGGCTGTTAATGCAGAGTTGCTTTTGAAACTAAAAATATTTCTGTTAACGGGGTTCTGATAGAAACGAAAACCCATGAAACGGTTTCAAATCTCTGAAGTGTTATCAGGATCACTTCCAGAAGCAGCAGGTGAAGTGTTGAGGTGTGTTTGCTCACACAAGGGGAGATTCCAGAGCGCTGACTGAGCTCATCAGCTCCAGCAGTTGTTTCCTGGGAGGAATGCTGTGTCATGGAACGTGTGACTCACAGAGCAGCGGCCGCAGGAAACCTCTCCTCCCTCTTTCCCTATAAAAAGCTCAGCCTGCCTGCAAGTTGAACCGAGTTCCCTAAGCACAATTCCTCCACTTTCAGCATCATGTGCTCAAGCACGTGTGCGAGAGTGAAGGTGTATTTTAAACCCTGGCAGCAAACCAGAAGCCTCTGGAAAAGCAGCTGGAAACTCCCCCTGCTCCTCCCCCAGCAGGGAATGAGGCAACTCCTCCTGTGGCTGTGTTTTGGACATGTGGCTGCCCTTTGGCCTCGAAGCACTTGGGATGCTCTGCCTGGCTGAGCCGATCCCGGGCACTCCCAGATCGCTCCTGTTCCCTACAAACACGGGACACACTGGGACATCTGCTGGGACAGCTCCAAGGGATCACAAACATTCCTCAGGCACTCTCAGACTTTTACTCCTGAATTTCTAAAAATGATGGCAGGAGCAGCAGTGAGATGGATCCCAAACCCCTGGAGGTCCACCAGGACACAGGACCTCACCGTGGAGTGTCTTCACTCACTCCATGCCACTTATCACCCAAGCAGCTCCTGGAGTTCTTATCTTACCCAAATGGGTAAAATCCTCACTCTGCTCATCCAGTGCGCTTCCCTGGGCTGCAGGGTGTGTCCAGCCTTCTGTCCTTCCTGGCTTAAGGCTGTGGTTGACGTTTGGATCCTGAGAGAAACACCTGGATCTTCCCAGGGAGCTGAACACCCAGCACCTCTCCAGGGAACACACACTGGAATGGCAATTCCATCCAAGCCATGTGCAATCACACACCCAGCTCAAAGCTGGACTTTGTCACCACGGAGGTACTATTTCAGCCTGGAAGAGTGAAGCTTTCCAGGAAAGAGAAAAACAGAAACCAGACACCCTTTCCAAACTGCCCCACTCAACAATAAGGAGATTTCTCACAGGGCAGGGTGTCATTCCCACCTGCATCTCCCCTCCAGTCACAGTGCTCACAGCTTGGGAAATGCTGCTCCTACTCCCTGATCCACTTATTTGTCCTCCCAGAGGTCTCATCACCCAGCTGTGTTAAAAACCTCTGGTTAATTAAGTCACCACCTCAAAACTCCAATTTGCTTCTATTTCTGCCAACCCCAAAATTTTAACCGAAAGGCCATTGTCACAGATTGTTTCCTCACCAAATCCTGCAATGGAACAGAGACTGGTGTCCCACTGATTTTTCCACCAGAAGAGTTAATTCCCTTGCTGTTTGCCCCACACTGCGGTACACCAGCAGTTTGGCACTGGTTTCTCTAAGGCCTTAAACACATCAAGCAAAATAAACATTTCAAAACAACAAACCCCAACCAGCCAAAAATAAACCCAGCCATAACCCCAAAACCAAAGCAAGGGTTAACGCAGGATGATGTTCGGTGCTAGAGGACTACAGCAGGGCTCCTGGGTGTGGAAGGGCTTTTCCTGTTAGAGACAAACCAACCCTGTCCCCACATCCTGAGCGTGTGTTTGCACTTCACAGCCGAGCACAAAGCACGGACAAATCCTCTCCTTGGGGAGACTTAGTGGTGAGTGTGTTATCCCAAAAACCTGACCTACACCTGCTGCTCCTGTCAGGAGCATCTCCCCCACAGCCAGAACGACAGACATCCCACTAAGAGAGCTTAAAGATAAAAACACCATCTTTTATCATCCCTGAATCCCGGCCTGCAGCTCTCTCCTCCCTGTGGAGCTGGCAGTCAATACCCACAGGTTAAACGGCCCTGATATCCCCACCTATCCAATCTCTGTCTCATTAATAAGCATGATGTGGATCAATCCTCAAATATCCACTTCCTCCACCCCAGGGCACGGGGAACAACAGCCAGGAGCGATAAGGAGACCTGCAGGGTGTTGTGTTCCCTGTATCCTGTGTCAGGGCTCTCCACAAGGCTGGTCTGTGCAATTCCATCATTCCAACTCTCATCCTCTTGCCTGTGACTTCTCTGGCCACAACTGCTCTCCACAAAACTGGGCTGTGCAATTCCATCATTCCAACTCTCATCCTCTTGTCTGTGACTTCTCTGGCCACAAGTGCACCTGGGTTCTGAGGATCGCCCTAATTAAGTGCTGGAAAGAAGAACTTGTGCTCAGGAAGCTGGAGCCATTAATCCCAAAGGCTTAAAGGGTTTATCATGGGAATGTGTTCATGTGTCCCCTTATCTCATCCTACAAAAAAAGGAACAGGCAGCAATGCCACCACAAGCAAAGGCTGCTTTTGGTGTCATTACCTCTAACAATTTTTTTTTTAATCGAAGTGCAATAAAAGCTTGGGCTGCTTGTCCTTGTTTTCGTAACCTTGACCTCCAGACCAATTTATCCTTAAAAGATGTTCGAAACACCAGCTCTGTGTGAGCACAAAAATTAACATCCTGGTCCTTCTACCAGGAGCATTAAAACTCTGCTTTCTAGCACATTTGTCCCCTAAAAACATCAGCATTCAAAGAAATCCCAATTCATTTCTGTGACAGGGACACTTTCCTAAGAACACTGAGTTATGTGTCTCTGACTACAATTCCAAGCAGCAATTTGAACAGGGACCTGAAGGAACTTTACCCTGCTCTCTCCAAAGCCACGTCTCAGTAACTTTGACCAAAAAACGCATAAAATCATGGAATGGTTTACATGACAGGGACATTAAGCCATCTCATTCCACCGCAATCTGCCAGGACACCTTCCCACTGTCCAGCTGCTCCAGAAGCCCCATCCAACCTGGTCCTGGCACTGCCAGGGATCCAGGGGCAGCCACAGCTTCACTGGGCAGCCTTCTCTGTCTGCACTTCATCAAGCACTAATTAAACTAAACTTGTATTTACACCACAAACGCATCACCCTGCAGCATGCACAGCATCAGCCAAGACATGGCCCAATACCCTTCCCCTGGCATTCAGCACTCGTGTTTTGGCTGGCATTTACTGCAACGCTGGCACTTGCACTACTGCTCCTGACACCAGCCCCAGCACACAGATCACATTCATGTGGTCAAACCCCAAAATGTCACAAAACCCTTTCCAGGAACACAGGCAAGGGGAGTCACTCTGCTTGATGACCACAGCAAGAAGACCTGGAGAGAAAGGTCCAGGAGAGCTCAGAGCCCAGCCCAAAGAGCTCAGGAGAGTGAGAGGACTGGGACAAGGGATGGAGGGACAGGACACACAGGGAATGGGGTCACACTGCCAGAGGACAGGGAGAGAACAGGATTATTGGGAAGGAATTGTTCCCTGGGAGGGTGGGCAGGCCCTGGCACAGGGTGCCCAGAGAAGCTGTGGCTGCCCCTGGATCCCTGGCAGTGCCCAAGGCCAGGCTGGACACTGGCGCTGGGAGCAGCCTGGGACAGTGGGAGGTGTTCCTGCCATGGCAGAGGTGGCACTGGATGGGCTTTGAGGTCCTATCCAACCCAAACCAGTCTGGTGATGTGATACCCTGCTGCCTCCTGGTTAGTCCCAGTAGATTCCCCAAACTCAGAGATAACCAGAGCTGATCCCACAGGAGTTCAGTGGAGCAGATATGAATCTCAGATTCTGGACACCACCATCCCTCGCACACTCTGAAACAAACCCCTGCTACTTTTTTAGGATTTTAACTTCTCCCAGAGTCTGACCTTATTCGGGTACCACTGTGCTCTACGCACGATTTCCCAGAGCAAGAATAAATCAGTTTCTTCCCCATCCACACCAAAGAGCTCCAATCCAGACCATTTCCACAGAAATTCCGCTGTCTTTTGTGTTTCCTAAAAATCACTGTCAGAGGTTTTAGCCCTGCAATTACAGCTCACAGAAATGCAGTTTGGTTAGGAGTTAAAAATATCTAACAGGGTGAATGTAAATACTTGGGACTTTCTAGAGAGGCAGACTTGCTTTCTTGGCTGTTTATTTGTGCTGGACTGTTCTATTTGCACAGGAATTGGCACTTGTGCAAAAATCTAGAGCTCAAACATGCTCAGCCTCATACTGAGCACTTCAAAACCTTCAAGTGTTACTTTCTGTGTCCTCTACAGCTCCCAAGCAGCAAAAAGTAGCAAATACAGCCTCAGACATCAGAAAACCTGCCCTTAACCAGAAGAAAATACCCTTAATATTGCTGAAACACAATACAGACTATTCGGTTTACACCTTTATAAAACTATCACCTAAAATCCTCATTTTTGGTTCAGACCAAGCACAATAAAAACAGAAAGACTTGAGAAGTTTCAGAGGCAGGGCTTTGAAAGGCTCATAAAGCCACAGATAAGCAGAAATTCAGTTTTACTGTAATGAAATCACTTCCACAAAACAATCACAATATTGGAGACAGGGAGGAGAAGGAGAAGCCCCCGTGCATCACCTGAGGAGGAGGGCAGCAATGCCTGAGCTGCTATGCCGTGCATGCAAGCAGTGCTGAGACAAGCCTTGCTGGATTATTCAAGAGCCATTGTCCTCAGCCTGGAGGCTTCCAGCGACTCATTTCACAGCTCCTCTCCAAAACCGCCACAGAGTTTCACGCCTCCGCCCCCGCAGTGAGGAGTTCACGGGGTTTGGGGGTGTTTGTCATTGATCAGTCAAACAGAAAAAGGCTCTTTACCTTCGCAGGCTCGCCGTCCTCGCCGGGTGATCACTCCCCATCCCTGCCAGGCCTGCCTGCTCCCCGGGAGGACAGGCAGGGAATGCTTTCTCCGGCAGGTTTGCTTTCGCTTTGGCTCAGCCGGAGCGATTTGTGCCAAAGCAAACACTCCTGCAGCGTCACCCGGGTTATAAATAGCCCGGCAGAGAGGGATCGGCACAGCCCTTCTGGAGAGCCTGGATACCGGAGGAAACGCGCAAGGAGGGGAGAGAGAGGAGCGCGCAGAAAGCAAGCCTGGATTCCCTAAAGCTACAGGCACAGCCTAGACCCGGACAGCACGGCCAGGCTGAGTGATCCCGGGAAATACCGCATCCATTCAGGAACACGGAGGGTCTCACACATCCCCGCTTCTGCCAGTCCTGCTGCCATCCCAGCTGGATGTGCCAAGGAACCAGGAAGCACCTGCAGCCACACACCGAGCTGGGCGATGGAATAGCAGGTGGTGATGATCGCCAGAGGGCTGTGGGTGCTCCTGCATCCCTCGGTGTCGGGGTTTGGAGCAGGCGGGGACAGCGGGAGGTATCCCTGCCCGTGGATCTCATCCTTACCAACATCCTTTTAATTTGCCTTTCCAGGAACTGGTCAGGGATGTGAAGTTCTGGGACCTCAGGCTGCGCTGACCACGGAGTGCAGAACCCCCAAAGGAAGGAACTGAGGGGGAAAGCTCCATCACAGCCCTGGATTGGGGGAGAACAAGACCTTGGCATCATCTTCAGGGCTGTGCTTGAGAATCCCATGGGTTTGGATGAGGAAAAGGACCGAAAAGAGCTCCTTCGAGATGTAAAGGTCACCTTCGTCCAGGCTGGAGACATTCCCAAAGGCAGGGGATCCAGGGAGGGATCTGGGAAACACTAGATTGATCATATAGGGGACCCAGGATGGATCTGGGAACACTGATCATATAGGGGATCCAGGAAGGATCTGGAACTATGTATAATAGGATCCAAAGAGGGCATCTAGGAAACACTGATCATGATAGGGATCCAGGGAGGGATCTAGGGGAACACTGATTTCCTGCAGGGAATCCAGGAGGGATCTGGGGAAAACATGATCCTTCGCAGGGATCGGAGGGATCTGGGAACACTGATCCTGCAGGGGATCCAGGAGGGATCTGGGAACACTGATCCTTGCAGGGGGTACAGGAGGAATCTAGGAACACTGACGTAGCAGGGATGGGTCTAAGAGAGCCAAAACATCTGGAACTGAATTGCAGGATGTGAAGGTGCCAAGTAGAGCACCAGCCTTCAGAAGCAGGTCCTGAGGCCATTCAGGGAAATCCAGACGAGCCGCAAATTTCATCCTCGCAGAAGAGGACATTCCTTCATCCATAGCCGAGACTAGTTGGATGGACCCACAAGTGCTGAGGGAGCTGGCTGCTGTCAATGCAAGGCCACATTTGACCCATTTTGGAAACCATTTCCAGTCACCTGGAGGATCACAGGCTCAGGAGTAGCTGGCGTGGATTTAGGAAGGCAAAAAATCCCCCTTCAGTAGCCTGACCTCCTGCTAGGATGAACCAGTGTGGGAGGAGGAAGGGAGTGCAGAGGATGTTGTCTGGCCTGGCTTGGGCAGGACTTCCACCACCAGCTCTTGTCACACCTTCAGAGAGCTGGTGAAGCGTGGAGCAGCCAGGAGGGCAGCAGGGTGGGTGGAAAGGTGGCCAGGGCCAGGGGCATTGGCCATGGCACAAAGTCCAGCAGGAGGACAGGCACTTCCCAGGGGCTGGTGTGGGAGCCAGAGCAGCTGAACCTCCGTGTCCATGACCTGGGGGATGCACAGAGCACCCTCAGCAATGTGCTGGTGACACTGGGGCAGTGGCCAGTGCCCAGTGCCCCGGGGGTCACTCTGCCCCTGGGTCAGCTCGGATGGGATGGAGCCAAAGGCAGGAGGAGCCTCCCGCTGCTCAAATATGGCGAGGGAAGTCCTTCCTCCTTTCTTCCCCGGGGAGTGACCCAGCAGCCAGCCCAGGGACTGGGAGCAGCTCTGATAAGCAGGACCCGTGGCTCTGGGTGCTAACAGGCTCCCAGAAATGTCCCCTCCCAGGCAAGAGGGCCACCAACCTCCGGGCTGCATCACCAGAGTGCCCCTTGCCCTCCAGTGAGTGCCGTGGGACCATTGCTGAGGCACTGCTCCAGATCTGCCCTCCATGGGAAAGGGACATGGGCACACCGGGGAGAGCCTGGCACATGGCCCAGAGCCAGCCCTGGGTGACCCTGCCTGATGAGGGCACCTTCCAGGGTCCCTGCCAAGCTCAGCCAGGGGCTTGTGCCAGTTCCCTCTCACAGCCTGGATATCATTTCTGATTCTCACAGGAATTGAGAAGCAGCACCTTGGCCCTAAGGCCCGGTGCCATGATGTCACAGCGCCGACAGGTGACAGGGTGTGCCCCAGCGCTAAAAGAACGGGCCCTGCCTCACTCCTGGAGTCAGGATTCTGCTCCCAGCCTTTGCTAACCTGCTTTGGCTGGGGTGGGACCCCAATTCTACTTTCCTAGTGGGACACAGGGGTCAGAGATGGGCAATGGGAACAGCCCAGTCAGGAGGTGTTTGATCATCCACATCACATAAAGATCCCTCACAGTATCTATCTCCCCTGAGTTTTGCTGCCCTTTTGCCCTTTCTTCTTCCCCCAAACATCCCCTTTGGGATGAATGCTATAAAAGAGCTCTCAGCCCCAGAAATGCTCTGCTACACTTCTAAAACCAGAGGATAATGATCCTCTACTACAACAAAGAAAGAAGAGTCAGACATGGATATGATTTAGGTTTAAAATCTTCATTACCTTAAGAGTAACACTTCTTGTTGGTATAAACAAAAAAAAAAAAAAAAAACCAAACCCCCCCGCCAAAAAAACCAACCAAAAAAAACAAAAAAACAAAACAACTTTACTGTTTTATTAAGCCAGAGATAAATTAAAGTTGTAATTTCTTAAATCTCTAATGTTCCCCGTTCCCACAGCTGGCAAAAAGAGGCCAAGTGTGAGTTATTAGTAACAGAGGGAAGTACCAAACTGATGCTATCTATCAATATTTCACCCTAAAAAGGAGGGGCAGGGAACACTCCATGCAGATTTCAGGGTTTTGTCCAAAAGCTCCCAATAAAGCATGTTTCCCTGGAAGAGTCAGTGCATTTGCTGTGCCTGGTTCTCAGTTTAGCACACCTCCTCCTCCTTCTCCTCTCTCTGCAAATACTGGGGCTGAGCAGGGGGAGGAAGAGCCCAGCTGGGGCTGGCACAGATGGGACCGGGGCACTCGAGGGCTCTCCACACAGCTAAAAAAAGGCAGCACTGCAGCACTGAACTGCCTCCCTGCCAGTGCTGGGTTCCAGGGATGTGAGGCCATCCCTGGCCCTGGCTCCCTGCCCTGGGAGCTTTCCCTGGGCTCACCAAGTGCAGCACCACAACACACTGGGTCACAGGGCACTCCTGGGGCAGCTGGCCCGGTCCCTGCCCCAAGCTGGTGCATTTTTGGCAGGGTCTATCCCTCTGAGCCATGCCATGTTTCATCCTGGAGCTCATGAAGGTTTTTCGGGGCTGTTCCACTCGCAGCTCCCAAGCTGGATTTTAGCGTAATGCAAAAGGCTGGGCAGCGAAAGTGTCAGAGAGCAGCCCTGGGAGAAGGAGCTGGGGGTGCTGTGGGTGGGAGCTGAGACCCAGAACTCCCCGTGCCCTGGGCTGAGACCCCAGCATGGGCAGCAGGGGAGAGGGGTCTGTCCCCCTGTGCTCAGGTGAGACCCCACTGCAGAGCTGCCCCTGTACCCAGCACAGGAGGGACCTGGAGCTGCTGGGAGAGCCCAGAGGAGGCTCCAGGATGTCAGAGGATGGAGCAGCTCTGCTGGGAGGAGGGCTGGGAGAGCTGGGATTGTTCAGCCTGGACAGGAGAACTCTGGGGTCACCTCACTGTGGCCTTAGCAGGACCTGAGGGGCTGACAGGAAGATGGAGAGAGACTGGACAAGGGATGGAGGGACAGGACACAGGGAATGGGTCACACTGCCAGAGGGCAGGGATGGATGGATATTGGGAATTGGGAATTTTCCCTGGGAGGGTGGGAGGCCTGGCACATGGTGCCCAGAGAAGCTGTGGCTGCCCTGGATCCCTGGCAGTGCCCAAGGCCAGGCTGGACATTGGGGCTGGGAGCAGCCTGGGACAGTGGGAGGTGTCCCTGCCATGCAGGGGTGGGCTCTAAGGTCCTTTCCAACCCAAATTGTTCTGGGACTCCATGGGTGGGTGAACAAAGGAGGCAGCCCCAAAACAACAACAGCCATGCCCTGCAGTGATCACCTGGTCTGCATGGGGGCTCGGGCTCCCAGCTCACAGCTCTGTCTCTAAAATGAAGGTCAGAACAGCATCTCCAAACACCAAAGCAGCTCCTCCTGAGGGGGCTGAGGACCTGCTTTACATCTGCAGCACCCTCAACACACAACAAACTCCACTTGCACGGGGCTCTTCTCTTGGGTACCAAATGCTGCTCTTTCCTACTGAAACAAACCCCAGAAAGCAGCACCAACTAAACCCAGACAGAACTACAGAACCCTCTCTGGACATGCAAGGGGGAAGGGAGGCTGCTGACCACAGCCCAGCACAGCCCCTCACAGCCAGCACAGCCCCATCAGCACTGTTTGTGTCCCCCTGCTGTAGCAGAGTGGCTCCTCTACAAGAGTCACAGCTGGGAGCTGCCAGCAGGCTGTACCCAGCATGGAAAACCAGCACAAACCAAGCAAACAGGGAATCAGGGATGCTGGGTGTCCAGTACATTGTTGGGAGGTCCAGCCCAAGGAGCCTGGGATGCTGCTGGCAGAACAAGGAATGTTTGGCTCAAGTTTCACAGGTATCGTGGGTACTGGAGAAGTAAAACAGAAAGCACAGGCACATACACATGGAGAGAAGTAATTATATATGGGAATAGCCCATCAGTCCAGAGGCAGCCAGGACTCTACCCTGCCCAAAGAAGCAGCTCTGGAGCCTGGATATCACCTGTGGCAGCTGCAATTGTCACCCAGGGTGCATTTCCCGAGTGCACCTGATCCAAACCAACAGCGACTGAGGCACAGGAAACATCCTCCCACCCATGCTCAGAGCAGGAATGATGGGCACCTACAAACCCCTACAGAACAGCCAGGCTTTGTATTACAGCCTCACCCTACAGGAACCCCCACAGAGGTTTGGCTCCTTCATCCAGTGACAAAGTTCTTTCCTAAATCCCAGTGCAACAGTGCAGTGTGACAGAGATGGACAGAGCTGCTCTCTTTCCTGCCTCAAGAAGGCTGCAGGACTTTGTGTGATCAATGTTACACATTCAGCAAGATTTTGGCACAAAAGACCGACATTACTCATCAAATGCTTGCAACACCAAGAAATTCCCCCTCTAAGCCACTGCCCTTCTTAGCTGCTCTTGCTGTTACGAGCTTGACTCTGTTAATACAGCAAAATACTGGTTTTGCTACACCACTAAATAAAGGCAAATTCAAGTTTCCACATCCATCATGCAGCTCTACAAAACTCACTTTGTCTTCAGCATCCCAAAATGAACCAGGCTTTCCAGGACTTTCAGTGCTAAATGAAAGCTGACCGTAGAAAATTCCCTTGTAAATGTTTATTATACCAATTTTAAACTCTGGACATTTTTAAGGCCAATAAAAAAACAAGGTCAAAACCCAAGAGAGCAAATAACCCACACAGGGATTCTCTCCTGCCTGTGCTGGTTCAGAAGTCATTCTGAGATGTGGGGGTGAGGGGCTATTTTTATTTTTCAACCTCTGTTTAACTTCTCGTACTGGAAGCATTAAATCACACCGAGATGTCAGAGGAAAATGAGCCTCTCGGAAAACAAGGGACACAGATTCCCCTGGGAAACAACACTTTCCAGGATAAACACTGCACCAGCATCCACCGGGCAGCAGAAACCCCTCTTGAATTTGCCTTTCCACAGTGAAAGGAACTCCAGGAACACGGGAATACCTTGTACCAACACACTCTGTGGAAGCACTTCCCCAGGCTCTGTTGGATCTGCAGAGCTGTTATATCCAGCCAAACTCTCCAGCAGTGTTCCAAACATTTCCCTCAAGCCTTAAGTGCATCTTTATGCATCCAAACCTGATGAATTATTGTGGTCCCACAAAGATTTTCCTGCCCAGGCCCATTCCTTTGGCTTCTGCCAGGGGAACAGATCCTAAAACCCTCATGGAGAAGAGTCAGAGCAGCAGCTGGCGTCACCTGCAGATGTTAATCCCAGTGGCACAGGACCACAGCCAGCCCGAAATCTCCAGGCAGAAGCACAACTGCAGGTCTCCAGGACAGCAGCTGTGTTCTTTTTAATCCTGCTGCCCACAAAGGTAATCCCTCAGGTTCAAGCAGATACCCTGGAGTGTGTTTTGGAGGGTTACTAAGAGAAAAACAAACAAACAACCAAACAACAAAAGCCAAAATTGGCCAGTCCCCGGGGCGAGCAGCTGCCTGCAAGGATAAACTTCCCTCACAGAAGGCACCATGCTGGTGCCAAAAGGCTTTCCCCAGCAATTCTGACCTTTCCTCCTTGGCCAGCCTCGTCCAAAAACAGCTCTGAGAAGCAGCATTCCCGTGTGTCACCACTCTGGCATTCCTGGCTGCATTGTAGCCTGGAGTCTTCTCCCAGATTGTCATCAGCCCATGATTTCACTGCCCTGACCACCCCACAAGCTCCCCACCCCAATGGGGATCCCACAAGGTAAATAATGGGGGATCCCAAGGTAAATAATGCAACCTCCTGTACCTCTAGTGGCCGTGGCCCTTCAGCCTGATCTGCTGCTGGTTCTGTTTCACCCCTTACAGCTCCTGGTCCTTCCTTGTCAAATAAAAGCTGAATTCCCTGATCCCAAGTCTATTCTAGGGGTGCACAGGAAGGCCAAGGGAGCCTGCAGATGGCCCTGCCCTTACCTACAGCTCAGAAAAGGCGCTGTCCTCTGGGGATGTTATCCCTCCTGCCTTTCCAAGGAAAGTCTCTGGAGATTTCACCTTGTACCAGTGCTGCCCTAGACCCTCTGCCACTGTGCCAGAGCTGCAGTTTGATTCCTGAGGACACCGCTGCCTTTGTTTGGAGGGTTCTCCCCCTCCCTTATTTTTTTTTTTTTTAAATTCATAACCCTACACACCCACTGGTCCAAAAATAAGAAGTCACAGCAGACAAAGGCCTCCAACATAGCATAAAAAAAACTTCAGTGCATCATCAATAAAAAAGCACTTTCAAACACAGAAATGCCAAACCCCAACAGTACTGACCAAGTGCAATAATAAAATCTTTAAAGGAGCCTGGGTCGATAGACACGACACCAGTTAAAGTGGCAGCTGTTTGTTGGGGAAAGAAGTGTCACACACCACTCACAACACGTCAGATTCAGCTCTTCCCTGTAATTTCAGATCCCTGTATTCATTGAGCTGGCCATGTATGCCAGTTTCCTCCCACCTCCAGATTTTCTGTCCCTCTGTTTCATACAACAGGACTTTGAGCAGTGTCACAGCATTATTTTGCATACAATAACACAAAGGAAACAGCTTCTTGTTCACCATTTCAAGGGCAAGAACCAGCAGGAAAAGGCCACTGCATGCAGCTTAAGAAACAGTCATCAGGTGAGCAGCAGGGAATCCTGGGGGTGACAGGCATAAGCCAGCCAGGCTTTTGGTGGGAAAAGAAGGAACCTGACAGCAAGGCAGCTCAAAGTTTTTCAATCTTATCTAGATGAAGGCGTACATCCAATTATTTCCTCATTAAATATTCCACACACACTTACAATGGCAAATCTCTGGTTACAGGGTAACCATGCCCTGATATCCACCCAAACCGCACAATTACAGAATGGTTTGGGTTGGAAGGGACCTCAAGAGCCATCTCCCAGTCCCCCTAACATGCAGGCAGTCAGTAACTAAAGACAGGCCGAGGACTATTCCTGAGCAATTTATGCTTAAATCATCCCAGACTGTGCAGAAAACGCAGGGGAAAAAATTAAAAGTATGACTTAATAGAGTCTTGCTGCTTCCTGCTGCACACAGGCTTGTTTTTCTCCTGCAATTACAGAAGAGGGATTTTTTTCCAGCCCCACTTTCAGCTGCCACAAGCAGGCTATTGTTTGGATTTACCCAGGCAGCAGCACTCCCCATGCAAGCCCAGGGCAGCACGATGGACTGTCTGAAACTGAGAGCGAACAGAAGGGAATTCAGTCCCGTTAGAATGGGAACAGAGATTTGCACTAAATACCTGTGTGGAGCAAAGCCAGAGGAAGCTCATCAGAGGAGTCCTGGAACGCTTCCCAACATCCCTGTGCCCACAGGGGTGTTGTGCATTGGGTGACAGCTCAGTAGCCCATTTCCAGCAAACACCGCACAGCTCATGCCCCAAATCCAGGCGGCCCCAAACTGCTCCGACTACATCTCCATGCCTCCTCCCCCGCACAGCACGGCATCCTCTCCCATTCAAGAAGTGCTTCCCCAGCCGTTGGACACACCAGGATCAGTCATCTCGGTGCCTTCACTCTGCAAACTCCTGCACATCCTTGGGCGAGGGAACTGAAATGCTGTGAGCTCACTCGTAGCTGTGGCAACGGCAAATGCAAATCCTGCCACGCTACAAAACTTCAGCATAGACTCCTCCAGCACACAGGCACGATGTGTGAGCAAAACCGATTTTTCTTCTTTTTCCCCCAAGGATAAAACTGGCTTGTGAAAGCACTGCCCTACAGCAAAAATCCAATGGGCAGGGCAGAGTTAAAGCAGACACACAGTGCTTTAGCTGTATGTTGGTAAACACAGAAAACAGGAGAGTTTGGAAAAAGGATGCAAGAGGTTTGAGGTCTCTCAGGGCTGTAAGGGCTCTACTCACTGTTTACACCTGGTGAGGAGCTGCAGCATTTGCAGCCTGGAGCTTCTGGCTGAACGAGTCGGAGCAAGGCTGGTTTAATCCAATAAAGTTACAGTGGATGTAAGAGACGGAGGAGAAAAGAAGTTTCAAATAATTTTTCCCCAGGAGGGTGGGCAGGCCCTGGCACAGGGTGCCCAGAGAAGCTGTGGCTGCCCCTGGATCCCTGGCAGTGCCCAAGGCCAGGCTGGACATTGGGGCTGGGAGCAGCCTGGGACAGTGGGAGGTGTCCCTGCCCATTGCAGGGCTGGCACTGGATGGGCTTTAAGGTCCCTTCCCACCCAAGCCATTTTATCATTCTGATTACATGATCCATTTCTCAAAAAATAATCAGAATTCTAAAGAATATCAGCATATCTGAATGCAAAACCGTGAGCTTTTCTTGGGGGATAAGTCAGATATTTCTGATGAAGATGCAGGCAGTAACTGCATACAACAATCAGAGATTACAAACAACCGATGGGGGGTGGTGAAGAAAAAGGGAAAAAGAAACAAGTCTCACCTCGCAAGTTTCCAGCAGCAAAACCTATGTGAACTGCAAGACCTGAATTGTGAATTTCGTTTTGGTGAGAACTGCACCTCTGCTCACATCTACTTGTGGTTTGCAGAAATTTCTCAGACAGGCTTCAATACCCTGAACGGCAAAGAGTCAGCTGCCAGCAATGCTCCCGGCATGCTGAGAAGTTTGGGTGGGCAACTTGGAGATTTCTGGGCTGGGTGGGGGCTGGTGCTGGTGTAGAGCGGGGATGCTGCCTTGTGTTGTGCTGTGCTCTTTGCTTCCCTTGCAAAGGGCAGTTTGGGTTAGCGAGTGCAAACCGGTTCCAGCACCGAAAATTCCGTGACCTGACCTTCCCCTGCGTGTGAGCAGAGCCAGCCCGAGTCCAGGAGCAGGTTATTCCGTCTGGGAGCAAAGCACGCGAGCGAAAAGAGAAGGAAAGGCAGAGTTACCATGGGAGACCAGGATGCGTCACTTCTCTTGGCTCTCCTGGCGCCACGTGATGCTGCTGCCAGCGAACAGCTCGCCAGATGGGATAGGGGAAAAAAATGCAAAAAGGTCTCGAGATTATAGCAAAGTTTAGGCTTTAAAACCTACTGCTTATGGCTACAGAAAGAGAGGCAATAATATTTATCTATAAACCAAACGATCTGTCTATAAATCTATTGCCACCGAGCAGTAAATACACGCTTCCCCTTCCAGCAGCCGTCACCAGCTACACTTTTCAGCTCCTCACAGTAAATTTAGTCCAAGCACATCCAGAAATACGGCCCTTGCCATCTCAGAGAGAACCAGCAGTTGCCTTTTGGAGAAGGCAAAGCAGGTCAGTAGTTCCCACCTCACTCATAAACAGAGAAGCAGCCACTTGACAGCAACAGGCACGAGTTCAAGGGAGATCAGAGCAGGGATAAATCACTTGGAATTTACTCTGCAGGTTATCACACATGTCACCAAACCCCCGCCTCGGGCTGGAGCCCATGGAACCAAGAATCTCTCCCCATTTTCCAGGTACGGCTGCTGAGCGTGTGTGTGCAGCGTGTCAGTGACCCCACATGCACTCACTCACACTTGGGTCCTCAACCCACTCAGAGCAGGCTCAATCCTTAAACATCTCCTGCTCCAAGTCTTTCTTCTCTACCTAAAACCCTAGAGTTAGAGTAGTGCAATGTTTGATGATTTCCCCCCTCCTGTTACAGCAGCCAGTTCCTTTCTAGCAGATCAAAACAGCTCTGATTCAAAGGACATTATTCCAGCTCCATCCTCCTCCACCTCCCAAAGCCTCCTGACACCCACACGCTGCTGAACGTCAGAATCTCCAGGGAAATTCAGTCCTTCCATATGGCAGCCCAGCAAAGCCCGCTCTGTAGTAAGCAGTGTGGTGCAGCGTGAGGAACCTTGGCCCTTGCTGGGTGAAGGAGCAATCCTGGCTCCAGCTCCACCCAAACACGGTGTCAGGCTGGAAATGGAGTGTGCAGAGAATGTGTGCCATCTGTGCCAGGGCACCCCATAACCCGATCACACCCCAGCACCAGCTGGCACGCTGCCACCCCAATCCCCTGGCTCCAGCACGCTCCAGACTGCATTTTGGGCAAGGAACACAGCCCCCTTAGCCAGGACAACTGCTGTAGTCATCTGCTCAACACCAGCTTTTCATCACCTGCACCACTTGCTATTCCTTGCCTCATTCCTACCTACTAAAGGTAGGAAATAGCATGGAAGACAAGAAATCCCACATTTCCTCTGCTCCTCCAGCTCGTGGCCCTGCGTTACACAGCTGCACAGCAGCTGGAGGGTATTGAGCACCTGCTTATGAAGGGAGTGTCACATTTCTGCACCGAGTTCAACACAGACAGCCTCACTCTTGCTAAGAAAGTTTATTTCTCTCCTTTTATACAACAGCTGCTCCATGTGTTTGATCACCTTCACCATCCTTTGCTGAACCTTTTTCTTTTTGGAGATGAGGGATTCAAGACATGGAGAATCATGGAGAAAAAGATAATTTTTAGGTTTTTTTATAGTGGCTTGTTGTTTTCCCTACTCCTTCACTAATAATTATTATTCATTTACTACTTTGACTTTGCAGCTATTTGCAGTGAAAGAACCTCCAAATTCAGTAAAAAAGCCTCCCAAGAGCAGAACAAAACCCAAAACTAATAACGTCTTATTAATTCTGCCTGTGTTGCAGGAACAAGCATTAGGCTTCAGAGACAGGAAAGAGCCTGGAAAGTGCAGAAACCTCTCAATATCTCCAAAACCTCTTTTCAATCAGCGCAGCAGAGCAAGGAATTAACCACATCCCTGGCTGTGCACATGCCTTCCTCCATACAGCTCAGGCTGGTTTTTGTAAAAAACATCAAATAAACACACACACACACTTTGGTCACCTGAATTTATTATTTCCTCAGGCAGCACCAGCAGAGTGAGCCCTGAGGGGTGCACAGAAAAAAAACCTGGCTTTTTATGAGTAACCAGCTGCTGCTCTCCAGCCTCCCTGACCTTGCAGAACGCACCTGACTCCTGCTCAACACACCTCAGATTCCTCCTCTCCTGTGCAAACAACTCCCGAGATTCTGGGTCATTAATATTCACAGTGCACCCAGGGGCAGAGCTGGAGCCTCACGCTCCCACTGGGACACTGATTTATTTTTTTTCCCCGTTTCCAGCACCTCAAACTCACAGGATGACAACACAGGATTGTTTTGAAGTGTCCATTTTCATTCCACCTCGAATTACCACAGAGAATATCAGAGTACCAGAATTCTCAAGATAAAACTAAGCAATCAGGGCATCAGAATGAAAAAAATGGGCAGTTTTTGGTCATTTTACAGACAAAGAGAGAACAAGCTTCAGATTTAGCATGATTTTTACAAGGATAGTGCCTCTTGCACTAGCAAGAAGCAGAAGGACTCAAAAAGAATTGCTGTTTTCTTAAGCTCACTTAATGATTTAGCCTTGCTTTTTGCAGGGCTCTGGTGTAAAGATAAAGCTGTTCCTTGGGGCAATTTGTCAGGTTCTCCTGCTGCACAGTTTGGGATGCTGGATGGATCAGACAGGGACTTGTGATGGCAACTGGGCTTTCCCTGAAATGAGCACCTTGAGAAGAAAGAGAATAAACAGGTCTAGAAACAGACTCTCTTGGATATTCCATGGAATTTCAGGAGGAGTTTCTACATGAAAAGGATGGTCAGAATTTGGCAGGTGCTGCCCAGGGAGGTTTGAAGTGCCCATCCCTGGAGTCTGGGCTGGGGACATGGTGGGCATCGGGCACAGCTTGGACTCGGTGACCCCAGAGGTCCTTCAAACCCTAAGGATTTTATGACTCTATGAATTTTGGGCTCCAAAAGGGTTGTCCCTGGTAAAATTCAAACCTTGTGTCTGTGGGCTGTGAGGCAGCACTCTTTTGTTGGGGGCCACCCTTCAGGCACTCAGGTTCTTGGGTGCTGAATTCTGTTCCATCCTTTTTCCAAAGTCACTTCTCTCCAGACCACATCTCCTCCCAGTTTTCTTCCTGCTGCCTACCCATGTCCTCAGGGGCTCGGAGCAGAGGGCTCACCTGCCAGCTTTGAGCAATCCTCCCAAAGTACCAACACAACCTCTCGCTGAATGTTACTGTGAAAAATCGTTTAGAGAACAGCAGTGAGCGCAGAGCTCCTTGCTTTACCCCCTTTGTAAACAGCTTTTAAACTGCCAGCTACAGATATAAAGGAGCTGCAGACAGCAAACACATCCCTGCAGCTGCTGACAGGTAAGTTTATTTGAGTTTGTGCACAAGCATTTAGAGATGAAAGAGCACAACGAGGGTGCTGTAAGACAACTGACAAGCTTGAGGAGTACACACTGGTTTTCAAATCATTTCTGTGATGCAGGGTAATGTTTATGATCACAGCATTCACGGGGAATTAGATCATCCATTTAGCAGCAAGTTTGCTTGATCGACTGTCTAGGGACTTCAAACAGATCAGCAAAACTGCAGAGCTGGAGACAGAGCCTTGGTACTCAGCTGCCTTCCCTGGGAAGCTCCAGAGAGACCAAAACAGACAGGGAAATCAAAATAAACCCAAGAGGAGGAGCGAGTGCTGCCCCTGAACTTGGGAGCCAGCACCAGGGCAGGGCACTTTGGGGGCACACATGGAGCACCAGTGCCTGGGCAGGGGCACAAGGAGCTGATCCCGATTTGGATCAACATCAGCACTCACAGAACATCCGGAGACACCCCATTAAAACACCCCAATAACGACACAGTCTCTGGGCAAAGCCTTCTCTCAACTCCCTGCCCTTTCTGGATGTGTCACACAGGCTGGGGGAGCTCCCCAAGGCTGCACCTGCACTGACTCTCAGGAACTCTCAGCAAAGCTCAGGGAATTCAGTGCTGGGTCAGTGCTGGAGATGGCTGAGGATGCTCCACAGCGCAGGGAAGAGCAGGCAGGAACCCAGGGTAGGAGATTGAAGCCTGCCTGGATGTAGCTGGGGTGAACAGCTGGGACAGTGACACAGCACACTGGTGACAGCACACACAGCACCCTGTGCTGCCACTACAAAACCCTTCAGCATGTTATACAAATATTCCACCCATCCTTTGCTGGGTATTTATCCCTGCATAGCAAAACATGGGAGATGAAACTTTTTGTCTTCCTAAGCAGTACACGGAAATCTGACAAAACAGCTGCTGACAGCCTTTCAGCTCCTCCCTGGGAATGGGGACAGCAGAGGGAGAGGGGCACAGGCCAGGGGAAAAAAACCTTTTTGTTTTCATTCATCTTGAAAACAGAGAGAAAAATATTCAAGGAGTGAACTGCAACAGAACTTCTTGTGCGAGAATCCCCATAACCACATTATCTGCTGAAAAATAAAACTACAAAACCATGGAGTCATTTTAAACAAGTGTATCTGTCATTACAATCATGAACAGATGAGTCAGTGCTTATCCAGTAAGAGAGAGCTGTTTAATGGAATCCCAGAGGGGCTGGGCTGGGAGGGACCTTAAAGCTCATCCCATCCCACCCCTGCCATGGCAGGGACACCTCCCACTGTCCCAGGCTGCTCCCAGCCCCAATGTCCAGCCTGGCCTTGGGCACTGCCAGGGATCCAGGGGCAGCCACAGCTTCTTCTGGGCACCCTGTTGCCAGGGCCTCACCACCTCCGCCAGGGAACCAACTCCAATTCCCAATATCCCATCTGGCCCTGCCCTCTGGCAGTGTGACCCCATTCCCTGTGTCCTGTCCCTCCATCCCTTGTCCCAGTCTCTCTCCATCTTTCCTGCAGCTCCTTCAGGCCCTGCAAGGCCACAGTGAGGTCACCCCAGAGCTTCTCCTGTCCAGGCTGAACAATCCCAGCTCTCCCAGCAGAGCTGCTCCATCCCTCTGCCCATCCTGGAGCCTCCTCTGGGCTCTCTCCAGCAGCTCCAGGTCCCTCCTGTGCTGGGTACAGGGGCAGAGGGTTTAACTCACACAGGAGAAGAGCCTGCTCCATCCATCTGAGGACTGAAACTGGGGCAAAATAATGGATCAAGAAGATGCAACACCTGCACCATCTTCCCAAAGGGCACAGAGCCAGGGTGCTGCCCTCAGCCTGTGGCTCCTGCAGTGCAGACCAGGAGCTCCCTCAGGTCCTTCAATTCAAACGCAGCTCTGCTGAGTGCAAAGGAACCAGGGAGCAGAACAAGATCAGAGCTCAGCAAGGCAGCACTGCCTGCCTGGACCCAAACAAACAAGGCATTTGGAACCATTTCCAGCATGACTGCAGTGCAAATTCCCATCTGCATGTCCGTGTGAGAGCTGATGTTCCCACTGCCTGCTAGGGGAGCAGTCAGCACTGCAGCCCCAGCTCAGCCACGCTGCTTAGCCTGCAAAGGAAGCAAAAAGAGCTGCCAGAGAGCAGAGCTGTACTCCAGAGCCTTTCAGAGGAACATCGAACGTGTTTATGTTACTCTGAACCCAAAGGGAGCACGGCCTGGGTGGATGATGAGCCCTGGGTGGGTGATGAGCCCCTGGAAAGGAGCTGGGGTGGAGCAGCCATCCCATCCCATCCCAGCTGCAGCCTCACAGGTACAAGAGCCAGGGAGAAAAACAACAGCCAGAGCCAAGGAGCACGAGCCCAGAGGATGCAACACAGTAGGAAAAACCCATTTTCTCTTTGAACCTGTGTGAGGACTGGTGACACACCCTTGCAGGAAATCCTATTAGTGGGGCCCTAAGCCATGAATCAATCCCAGAGTCATTCAGAGCCAGCCTCAGGACAAAGGAACAGTCAGCTGCTAATTCAGGTCACAGAGCTGGAGAAGGAACATTCCCTCTTTGGATTAAGGATTAATCATCAGCAGGTACAGCCCATTTTCATTAAGTGCAGCCATTTCCCGCTAGCACATCCTTTGCTTTTTCCAGGAAACACAGGAACACCAACAAGTCTGAAGGCAAATAAATCAGGAGACAAGAAGGAAATTATCCACAGCACCCAGAACCAGCCAGGCTATTGAATGAGCAGCTACAAAATCCACCCAAATCCAATTTGATTGATCAAGCAAATCGAACGCAGGGAACATACAACCTCTGCTCCAGGATTCCATGAAACCTTTAGTTTTTGAAGCACCAAAAATGTCATTGCCTGCAGAGGCTGGGGATGCCCCGTGCCTGAAAGTGTCCAAGGCCAGGCTGGATCCTGGGGCTTGGAGCAGCCTGGGATAGTGGAAGGTGTCCCTTGCATAAGTTCCCCCCAAGGTGCTTTCAGGTGCACCTGCCAACACCCAGGCATCACTTCAAACAAAGATGATTTGACACTCACAGGGCGCTGGGTTTTTGTTATGGATGGGGTTTGGAGTGTGTTTTTGGTGGTGATTTTTTGTTCATTTTCAGTTTAAACACCTGCTCTAGCCAAGTGTTGCCCACTGAACTGGGAGGTACTGAGTGCAGTTCACTAGAATTCAGTGTTAACCATTCCAAGCCCCTGCTGGATCCACACACAATTCCATTCCTGAGCAAACCAGCATGGATATTTTCAAAGACTGCACATATGCTCTGCTCCCATGGTGCTAAATTTAGTAGATAAGACTCTACCTGGCTGTACCAATCTTAAACAAAAATCACTGGGACACAGAAACGGAGTTCCAGCCACAAACCACTGCTCTCCACTGCTTTAAATAGCCCCTGTTACACCATGATTACACAGCAGTCAGTGTTTGCTTTGCTCTCTGAGCCCAGGGTTTCTCCTTCACAGCCACTGAAATTCAAGTTTCAAACAGAATTCAGCAAGCAGCTCTGTCGAGCACATTCCATGCCAAGCTGGAGGATGAGTATATTTATATAACAAAAGGCTTCCTGGATTATTTTAAGGCTCAAGTTCTGCAAAGGGAACAATTGACGAAAGGGATGTTTTTCCTTTGTTTAAAAAAATAATACTCTTCCCAAGAACAGAAAAAGGCCATTGAAGAGACAGCAATGCCTTGATATTCCATGATGTGAGATCCCTGGATCTCAGCAGAGCCATCCATGGGCTCTGTGACCCCACAGTGACAGAATGTTATGTTCTCACACACTGAGACAAATACAGGAAAAACCAGAGGACACAGACACCAAGGCAAGTGAATACCTGCACATAGATGACCAGTTATGCCACAGAATCATGTAATCCCAGGATCCCTGAGGCTGGTAAAGCCCTCCCAGCCCATGGAGTCCAAGCTGTGCCCATCTCCACCTTGTCCCCAGCCCAGAGCTCTGAGTGCCACCTCCAGCCCTTCCTTGGACACCTCCAGGGATGGGCACTCCAAAGCTCCCTGGGCAGCCCCTGCCAAGGCCTGAGCACCCTTTCCATGCAGAAATTCCTGCTGGTGTCCACCCTGAGCCTTACCCAGCTCTGCTCCCTTCCCTGGACATGCTCCAGCCCCTCTGTGTCATTCCTGGATTGGGGGCCCCAGAACTGGAGACAACTCCTGAGGTTCCTCAGCGGGGCCAGCACAGGGGACAATCCCTGCAAACCTACAACCCCAACCCCACAACACCTGGTTTGAACCTTTTCCACTCAGGCCAGAGCAGAGCACCTCTTGCACGGCACCGGTTGATGCCCCACCCCTATTAAAGCTGCATTAAGCTGTAAGTAATAGCTCCCTGCATTATTCATCACCTCTGTGTATGGGATGCAGGGCAAACAGAAGCTGGATCAATACAGTGACAGGAGCTTCTGGTGCCCGCTCAAAGGGTCTCCTGCTCAATATTAGTGTAGCTGAACAAGGGTGGGGAAAGCAGGAATTTTTCATTACATTCTGTGTGACACAGAAGCAGCTTTCAGGGACCAACAAAAACCTGCAAAAACCTGCTCAGAATTCACCTGACCTGTAACATGCAAAAAAAAAATCAGTCCCCTTCATTTCAGCAGTTACTGTTTAGTCACAACATTTTTCTCATGGTTTCTGGTGGCATTTCTTACAGATTCTGTGGAAAAGCTGCTGAACATCTGAATTGTACAGCCCTTGAGATCCAGAGAGATGCAGCACTGGGACAGCCACAGGAGAGGGGCCAAACCCAAATTTCCCAAAGACAGATGTGCTCAGGGCACCTGTAGGGAGAGCTCAGCTGCATCAGGAAGAATCACACCTGAAAGCTGCTTTTCTGCTCTGTCTCCCACCACAGCCTCTCAGAATCAGCCAGCTCAGACTCACGAATATTCCAGAACATCTGGAGAAAAGGCAACAGCTTTCCCAGCTGGGAATGGGAGGCACGAGGGACTTGGTGCACTTGAGGTGTTGGACACTGGGGCTGCACACACAGCTTCTAGAACGCACTCCTTCTCAGAATCTTTACACCAGTAGCTCCAATTTAATATTCTGATTCTCACCACACCTCCCCTCTAGCTCTTTAATCGGTCATGGAGCTTTCCAGCTCAGATCCAACCCAACAAAACCGTGGTAAATCTTACAAGACGCCTTTCAGCAAATCCCCACACAGCTTCAAAGGATTGCTGGAAGACAAAAACACAACCACCAGCAGCAAGCAGGGCACACACCCCAGTTACTCTCTCTCTGCAGGTCATTTCTTCACATCATATTCAGAACCAGCCTCCATCCTGGTGGTTTATCCAATGTATCGCTCCAGTTTCCATAGCCAGAAGGGCAAAGATTTCCTTGCAAATAGGGTTTGGCAGCATTTATCCACAAACTACATCTTCAAGTTTTGCTCTTAGTCACCCTTCCCTGGAAGCAGGCAGAAGCAACTGATCTAAGGCATCTTTAAGCTGTCTTTCCCCAAGATTTTACAATTTAATACCACAGCTGGACAGTCTGTGAAATATCCAAAATGTCCCAAATAAACACTTGCCCAAGTTCAGGTCACCAGGAATGAATACAGCACCCCAAAACACATGAGCTTGAAGGTGCAAAATGCAAGGTGCATTGACTTACCTGGAACTGCTTTTCCAGCCAGAGCACTCGATGCATCGGCTCAGGAGCTCATTTTGAACAGGAAAGGGGAAGTTCAGACCTGCTGCTGGCAGCTTCTCACGTAGGCATCAGAATCACTGTCAAAAAAACACCAAACAGGTACAAATCAGGACATTTTAAGAGGCCGAGCTAAAAGGAAACCTTCATTAAAGCCTCAGGATGACCGCATGGTTAAGGAAAGACCATGCTAACCTCGGATCATGGAATGGTTTGAGCTGGAAGGGACCTTAAATCCCATCCAGTGCCACCCCCTGTCATGGGCAGGGACACCTTGCACTGTCCCAGGCTGCTCCAAACCCAGCGTCCAACCTGGCCTTGGACAATGCCAAGGATCCAGGGGCAGCTGCATTTTAAAAGGAGTATTTCCCAAAGACTCAGGATGAGACAATATCCTTGTGTCCAAACAGGGTCAGATGAGATTTAGAGATTACCACCCCAGAACAAGGTGGGAACCAGAGCTGCCAGGAATGGGCTGCTGACCACCCTCCTACACCCAGAGCACCTCACTACACCCAGAGCAAAGCAGCAAACCTTTGGGACCCACACTGCCACGAGGAGCCCCAACTGAAGACATAAAACCCAACGCTTTCCTTGAGGGGAGCTGCTGAACCTGGCATCACACAAGGTGTGGTGATAGGGAGCCAATGAGGAAGGCTGGAAGATTTTCCTGATTTCCCTGCTCCGTTCCCATCAGTTAGGAAACTACAATTCATACATTTCCACTCAAGTACAAGCTGGGGAGAACAAAGGAGGATAAATGAATCCAGTTCTGCTTGTTGAGACAGCATCAACCCCAAGGATCTGTCTGCCAGCTGCAAGCGTGGCAATTCTGCTTTCCTGGTCTCCTTTTTAGCTACCTTTAGAATTGCTTGGAAATTTGCTTTTGGGTTTTGCTAGTGCCTCACCTTCCAGAGTAACCAACCCAAGAGCTGTGGGGAGGGTGACACAGATGCCTCCTCCTCCAGGCCAGAGGTAGGATTGCCCTGTGTCACAGGCTGGGAGTCAAAGGGCTTCTGTCCACTCAGACACCCCAGGGACAGCCCTGCCAGCCTCCTGCCCTGCCTGCTGTGGCACTGGGAGAGGTGTCACCCATGCCAGGAAGGCCCCGTTTCTGGAGTGACCGGCTCTTATCTCACAAGAGCAGCCCTCCCAAAACTTATCTGCCACACTCCTGAGCCCCCATAAGCCTCCTGTGTGCTGAGAGCTGGCCCCAGTGAGGGCAAGCTGCACACCCTGGGCACCCCTTTTCCAGTTCCCACAGATCCCAGAGGTGCTCAGACACAAACCAACATGCGTGATGAGCGAGCTGTGAATCAGCAGCACTTGCTGAGAGCACCTCGAGAACCCTGAGATGCTCCCTCCAGTGCAGCCTCTCCTCTCCAGGACACACAGAGCCAGCAGGGCCACGCTCCTGCCACAGCCAGGAGCATTTCTGGGCTGCTCAAAGGCAGGAGCAGCAATTCACCACGATGTTTGGTGCCAAGCAGCTCTGCTGAAGCAGCACCGCATGGCAAGGCTCGATTAGAGCCCTTCCCTGTGGCACACACAGCTCTTCTCTGGGTTACTCACCAAACTCTACCACTGGTAATTCACTTCTCAGAGAGCAGGAGGGCTCTCCTCCCCAAACTGAGGAGCCTGAGTGCCAAACTCCTCCCTGCCATGCTCCTTTTCCTGAGGCAGACCCCTGTGTTTGCTCAGCACTGGCTGCTGCTCTGCTGGGGGACGATCTGCCCAGCTTGGGCCCCATTTCCCTGATCTGCCAGTGTCCAGGGGAAGGACTCAGCTCCTGGAGATGCCCAGTCAATGTCCAGGGAAAGGACTCAGCTCCTGGAGCTGCTCAGTGATGCCCAGTGTCCCAAGGGAAAGGACTCAGCTCCTGGAGCTGCTCAATGATGCCCAGTGTCCCAAGGGAAAGGGCTCAGCTCTTGGAGCTCCTGGAGCTGCTCAGCAATGCCCAGCACAGCAGCACCAGCCCAGCCCGCTGCTGTTCCTGCATCTGCCTGTGCCACCTCTGGCTCTGACTGTGCCAGGCTTCTCCTCAGGCAGCAGCAGCAGCCAAGCAGAAACTGGGGAGGTTTGGATGCTGTGAAGATTGCTGAGTGAGGTTACAGCCAGCCTTGTTCTCTGTGTCCCAGAAGAGGTGAGAACCACCCGGCACCTCCAGAGTGCCGCTGGCTCATTCACAGAATATTCCCCATTTTCCAGTGCCTGGTCTAACAAACTGTGCCCAGCACAGCCTGCAGCAGGCTCAGAGTGCCAGCTGCATCTCTGACCAATGCATCTGGAGGTGTTGCAGCCAGTGAGACCTGCAGGATTCCCAGAAAGAGCACAAGATTCCTCTTATTAACATCCAGATGTTTTCCAGATAAACACATCCCGATCATCCATGTGGAATTACAAGCAAACCAGGGTTTAGAAGACTTAAGTGGGCACATCTGAGTCCAAGGGCCACTTTCGGAGACTTTCCAGAACTCCTTGTGCTGTTCATTAGCAAAGCTTTGGGGCTGAGGATTCTCCTCTGTCCTCTCCTTCCCACTTCCCACATCCACAGAAGCAGCACGGTGGCAAAAGGAGCATGAGCAGGCTCTTGTCTTGTTTTCTCATTCCATCCAAGCAGCAAGGGTCAGGAATGTCTGTGAAGGCTGCATTGACCAGCTGCAGGCTGCTTCTTGGAAAAGGCACCTCTATGAGCGGAGCAGCACTTTTACTTCACACCCTAGCACGGGGTATTTCCATATTTCACCAGCTTTTGTTTTCCCCATTTCACCAGAACTGAAGTGCTCCTTCAAACACTCCAGAGAAATTCAGCCTAAACAGAGCACTCACACAAGTTCACCAACCCGGTTCACTTGTGGATTAAAGAAATCAAATTAATTGATTTACAGACAACATAAGGGATTTGGAGAGGACGTTTAGCTGATGTCTAAGATGTCATTTTAATCCTCCTCACAGTTAATTCTTTGAGCACAGGGAGGCAGTAAAATTTGTGGCGCAGTCCTTACACAGAAAAACATCTCCCCGGGCGTGCTAATCATGGAACTATTTTGCAAATTGTTCCTAATCTACAGTTGCTTGTCTCTGCTCTCCTCCTGCAGAGACAATAAAATCATCCAGTTAATGGCACCGTGAAAGGCAAGGACTTATCCTCATTTGGTTTTAGTAGACAAATCTACACCAGGGAACCACCAAATAGTGCAGTGATGAACTCAGGGAGGCAGCCCACAAACATTTTAGGGAATGGAAAGTGCATGGTGGGTCTCCCACCAGCACCTGCAAACTCATTCCTAGTATCCCAAAAAATAAAAAAAAAATTGTTGCTGCCAGATGAACAGCAATATAATTATGTGAATTGTCAGGATTTGTTGGTGGGATTTCTTTTTGTTAAGTCCTGAAGTAACATGGCAACATGAATACACCTGACCTCTGCAGCAGGAGACTTTCCCTGTTTCCAAGAGAATCATTCCTGTTTTCAGACCTCCTTCCCACATTGTTACTGATCCTTCCCAAAAACACCTTTCAGGACACACATTCCTCTCCACAAATCTGGTCCCAGCGCTGCTATGAGAAACACTTGGAGAACTGGCCCTACACGGATGCCTGGACACTGAGAAGTGGCTTGGTCCACTCTGATGTTCAACTGTCCCCAAAGTGTGGGAGCAATTTCCCAGAATCACCAGAAAATACTCTGAAGAAAAAAAGCTCAGATCAGTTAATTCTGAGATGCAAGTTATGAGTGGGACAGAATAACAAAACCACTGCAACTACCCACAGCTGGGGCCCTGTCAGGGGGTTCACAGCCAGCCCCATCCAGATAAAAATCCAGGGACTGAGCACTTAGGGATAAGAAATTCAGGGAATGCCCAGAGTTATGGACTACAGTGACACCACAGAAGTTTACCTTTGTCCATCACCAACAAGAACTACTTCAAATTGCTTAATTTTACTAATCAAACTTCATTCTACCAATCAAAACAATCAAAACTTGGTTTTACCAATGGGTGCTGGGCATCTCATGAACCATTTCCCAGTGGCTGGGACCTACTCTGTTTTTGCAGGAGCTGCAGAATGGGATGAAAGCTGAGGACTCCGTGACAGGCGGAGCACAGAACAGAAATGGTTCACTTTGTCTGGGAAATAATGCCAGAATTTCCACTTTATTTAAACCCATGACTTCACAGCCAAAAGAAAATCCTCACAATGTGCCCAAGCGGTTTTCCCCAAGTTGCTGCCACAGTTAAAAAGACCTTCTGAGTATAAAAAATGAGCTGCTGGCAATTAAATTTACAAAGGAGGCTTCTCTGAGCTCTTAAAATATCTAAAGTGAAGATGTGCACAATCACAATACTGGTACCAGACCAGCAAACTCCCAGGCTGGCAGGGTGTGGGCAGTTATCCCATTTCAACCCTCCCAATTTATCTTCCCAGGAAAACTTCATCAAAGAGAGGTGAAAAATGAGAGAAGGGAAAAAGCATTGCTTCTACAGGATTTCTGGGCAGGAATCAGCACATCCAAGGTCAGAGACTACTTTTTGCAGATCCCTTTGGTGTTGCCATCACTCAGTGAAAAATCTGGTGTTTGCCTCCACTATTAGAATCCTCCAAGTCAGCCATCCCAAGCTTCAGGGGGTTTATTTTCATTATAGCCTCATACAATGGAAAAAAAATCCCAAAAAAGCAAAAATACAGAAAACAAGAAAAAAAATACAGAAAACAAGAAAAAATAGCACTACCCAAAAATCAATCCTTGAAGCTGCTCTGCCGCACCAGTTAAATTAATGTTTAAAAGCAGCTGAACTGCCCTGTACCAGGCAAGGCTGTGCCTGAGGCTTTGGCTCCTTTCAGCTCCAGGAGCTTCCTGAGTATGGATTCAGTAACCCTCTGGGAATCTTTCATCCCAAAAGCTGCTCAGCTTCCCCCTACTACCCGCAACTCGATCCCACTGAAAGTCTTTGTATTCACAACATCATCTGGCAGGGAGCTGGACAGGTCCCTGCAGAGAGAGGAGTGTTCAAGCCACTGCCCACTCCCTGGGATCCCAGCTCCAGCCTCATTCCACCTTTCCCAATCAGAGAATTGGGATTTCCCTGGTTTTGGGATTCCTGTTTCATGGATCCCAGGCCATGTGTTTACACCACTGCCTAAAAGCTGCGAGGGTTTGCTCTCTCACAGACACCAGGCTGGGAAAAACTCTTCCCTTCTGCAGTAACACGTGGGAGAGACTTCAGAAAATCTTTACTGTAAAATAACAAATTCCAGAAATGTGTTTCTTCGCTGGAAGCAAAGCAGATTTCTCTCAGTAGGTTCCTCAGTTATTCTAAGGATGCCATACTAAGATTTTCCAGCAAGTTTCTAGCTGTTCCTACTTACTTACCCAGCAATAGCCAGTGATAATTTGGGGGAGAAAAACCTACTGCAGGCTGCCCAACAAATAAAAAATTAATCTGATTGCGGGTGCCAGCAATTTTCCATACAATAAACAGCTTGGAATGTGATATTCCCATTCAAATTAACATTTAGATATGATGTTCTGCCCCACTCCATCCCACTGCTGGCTATCCACTCTGTGAGCTCCTTGTTCCCACTGCCACGTTCCCGATGATGGCTGCATTCCACCCCAGGGCTAAAGGTTGCCTGTAAGCACTTTAAACACTCTGTGAAATGCTTTGTTTATCCAAAAATATTTCAGCTCTGAGAAACATTGAAGGAAGATGTAGATTTCAGCATTTGCACAGCGAAGAACTGCAACTCCTACAGATATTGCCAGGAACTTTTTTACTTAAGGCTTTCTAACTATGAAGGGTGGTTTTGCTGAAGCAAAGCTACAGACCGAAAGTGAAACCGCTCAGAAATGCACTGCAAAGGGTTGGTGTAGTGAGGCTGAGGATGAAGCAGGGATGTCATTTCTGTCCTCACTTTGCTCAGAGCAGATCCCTGATGAAGCAGCAAAAAAACCTGATGGTGCGGCAGGGAAACCCAAAACTTATGAGGCCTTCCCCAGTATGCAGGGTCCAGAATACCACTCTTTAAAAATAAAGGGAATTTCCTCACAACCTGGGCCACAATTTCACAATTTTACACTTTCAGGAGTGAAATCCAGCCAGTCTGCAGATCCCCTGCCATCCTCCAGCCTCAAACCAGCCATACCCACCTTAAAACACAACTCTGTCCCAAGCACTGGGTGAGGCTGGTGTTTGGGACAAGAGGAACCAACCCCAGCTGTCAGCAGGGACAAAAGCACAGACAAAACTATACCATAAGCACAGCTCAGCTCACCCAGTTGTCCCAGGGAACTACAGGCAGGAATATCAGGAATGTTACTGCTTAAAAGCATCAAAGCAGTCTTCAGTTAAAGGCTGCTGCAGACACCATCCCTGCAGGAGCAGAGGAAATGAAAAGTGCTGGACCCTGCTGCTCAGGGAATGTTTTTGGAGAGGGCAGGGGACAGTTATCTCCCCTAGTGGCTCTGGAGCACTTATCAATTCGTGCATTTTCCTGTGCTGCCTCCTTATCTATCCCTGCAGGCTCGCCATCCCAGAGGTCCAGGTTCGTGCTTTTCCTGGGATATGGTTTCAGTTTTTTCCCCCTGCCAGGGAATTCCCAGCCACAAGCCGGTTCTGCACCAGCTCCTCACATCTGTAAACTGCCTAATTAATCCATGCTCTTACCTCTTCCTACTGCAAAAGTAGAATTAACCAAGTAGAAACAGGAGAAAACCCCACAGGGAACTCGACTTACTCCTACTGCCTTCCAAGCAGGAATTTGCCTGGTGTGATTTTCAACCAAACAGACTTTATTTCCCATTTTTTACTTCCACCTGGGAGAAAAGTAGTTACTCCAGGCCTGCTAAGTGGCAGAATTAGCTGGTTTGCCTAAATGCACCACACCAACCCAAGTGCAGCACGTCCTGAGGTACAGACTACAAAATCAGCAAGGCACAGAAGATCTTCAAGGCTTAGTTTAGGGGAAATTGGAAAAAGGAGGGGAAAGAAGTGTCCTGCACCTCTGAAAGCACCAGAGGGGCAGAAAGGCAGGTCTGTCACACAGCAAAAGGCTCCACAGCACCTCCAGGTTCCACAAGGCCTGCAAAAGGAGCTCCCTCTCTGTCCTGCCCCAAAGACACATTTCACAAAGCTGGAAAAGCAGAGAGCCTCAGGCAGAGCTGCTGCACCGAGGAAGTCTGTGTCAGCACTACAGGGACAAACGGGCTGGGACACAAAAGTGACCTTCAGCCTCCTGGCCACTCAAACTCCTCTCCAAACACCAGTGAAACAGCACAGCTGGCCTGTCCCAGTTAGCCCAGTGACACCATGTCTGCCAGGGCACAGCAACACCCCTGCAGTGCCATTGGAGCAGCTCAGACTGGGGACAGAGTGGTTAAAACTGGGGACAGAGCGGTTTAAACTGAGACAGGAGTAAATGGGGTGGAGGGTTTAAACTGGGGACAGAGCAGTTTAAACTGAGATGGGGTGTTTAAACTGGGGACAGAGCGGTTTAAACTGAGACAGGGGAGTTTAAACTGGGGCCAGAGCAGTTTAAACTGAGACAGGGGAGTTTAAACTGGGGACGGGGCAGTTTAAATTTGGGATGGAAGAGTTTAAATTGGGGACACAAGAGCAGTTTAAACTGGCAGAGTGGTTTAAACTGGAAAGGGGCAGTTTAAACTGGGGCAAAAGTGGTTAAAAACTGGAGACAGGGGAGTTTAAACTGGGGATAGGGAGGTATAAACTGAGACAGGGGAGTTTAAACTGGGGATAGGGAGGTATAAACTGAGACAGGGGAGTTTAAACTGGGGATGGAGGAGTTTAAATTGGGGATGGAGGAGTTTAAATTGGGGACGGAGCAGTTTAAACTGGGGACAGAGCAGTTTAAACTGGGACAGAGCAGTTTAAACAGGGTATAAGGTGGTTCAGTTCATACTCGGACCTGTGACCATCAGGTGTGGGCTCAATTCAGTGACACCTGTGCCAATCAAATATGTGTTTAATTCCTCTAGAAACCAGCTAAGAGTGGCAATTGCTCAGAACTGACCACCCACACCCCCCCCAGTCTGATGCAAATAATGTCAAAATCTCATGAGTCAGAGGCTTTGACCAGGCTCAACACCAACATTTACAAGTGGCAGGTGACTTGCTGGAGTTGAGGGGTCATCCCCACGGGAGAACAAAACAATGTGTCCACAAATAAACTAATTTAACAAAGCAAGGACAGCTGAGTCCTAAGAAAGCAAAATAAATAAATTGCAACTTCCAGCTACAGAAATTATTTCAACTTTCAGAGGTTTCCCCAGTTGGCAGCAGAAATTTGTTTCAGGTGCTGAATGATTTTTACCTTCTGTCTTGGCCTAAGAGCCATCAGCTCTTAGAAGGAATTTAACTTGGAAATGGCCTTTTCTGGCCAACACACCCCTGTCAGGCTTGCAGTAATTGCTTTTTAACCTTGTTTTTTCCAGGCACTACTACACTGATCCTCCTGTGCAGGCAAACAAACGGTAAGGGATGGTCTCCTCCCAGGCTTTGGGATATAGGTAAAAAATAGACAGGTAAAAAAAATCCCTATATAACCAGGTATCCTTCCAGCGTTAGCTTTGGAGAGCGCTCTGGTAGCCAAGCCCCTGCCTTCTCCATGGAAAAGCCCTTTGGGACAGGCAAACCTGGCCATGAGAGGCAATGTCAGCCTGAGACCTGGCACCTGGCAAGGTTCTATTGGCTGCTCTGCAGCAGGCACTTCCCCGGAATTCCACAGCTTTCCCGAAATTCCATGGCTCAATCCTGAGAACTGTATCTATCGGGAGCAAAACTTGGAATAGAATGAGACTGTGATTTAACTCTGACCCCTTCAGTGGAGCCCAATCATCCCTCTCAGCATCCCCTCAGCCCTTCCACACTCGGTTTTGCAGAGGTTTTGGTTTTTCAGCAGGAGCTGCCTCCTTCCCCTCAGCATCCCCCTGCCCCATCTCAGCCCTTCCACACT
>CM019219.1:30496799-30538912 GCA_009741485.1 Malurus cyaneus samueli
CTGATGCTGACCTCACCAAACCAGGCACTGTTTCCTCTTTTAGCACATTAAAAATCCAATTTATGCTTCAAGGACTGACTCACCAGTTGTTCCAAACGTTCTACATCACTTTCATTCCCTCCCTGAAATTTCTAGGGAATTCACTACATCGGCACATGGCAGGAGAGCCCAAGAGTGACAACACCTGCCAGAACAAAATCCCTGCATTTTGTCCCTGCTCCTTTGGGAGCCTTGGACAAACCCCTCTCCCTCTGATGATGAGAAGCAGCACCAGAGGAGCCAAGCTGAATTTGGGAATATTTGCAAAGTCATGCTGAGAACGCTCTGTTCAATGCTGTGCTTCAAACCGGGCGGCTGCAAAAAAAAGCAAAACTTTGCTTCACACCAAGATTTCCACGGAGGAATGACTGAAGTACTCAGCTCTGCAAGCACCTAACAAAGTGTCCCGATAAGGAAGAGCTCTGCTCCTTCTCCTCCTCTTTCCACTCCTTGGAGGCACTGGAGGAACTGTGCTGCCCTCACCCTGCCGCTGTAAATCATAGCAATAAAAACCCCAACTAAAACCAGAAAGGTGCTTTGCTCCAGGACAATCTGTTTTCCAAGGGTCTGACTTGAACGCTTTGTTTTTATAAAGTACGGCCCAAATAAAATAAGTAAGTTATTAAGCACACAGCAAGTCCCTTCACATAAATGTCCACTGAGTAATTCACTGCTTTTATGAAAAAGGAAGTATTTTTAAAGCAGACTGGGAAAGGAAACAAATCCTCAGAACCACAAGAAGGTAATACTGCCTCCAGAGATCAATCCACTGCAGAAACCATTCCTCTTCGTATTTATTTTAATCCTTCACCCATTTTTAAGGTTATAAAGACAGTAGGATCAGCATGTTCAGCTCCCCAAAAACTTCATGTTTCACTTTGCAGCATCAGTGGAAATAAATGACTTTTCCTCCCCCTCAGCTGAAGTTTGTGGGGCCTCCTCCAAGAGGATAAAGATGAAAGTATGCAGGAACTCTCCAGCACCATTCTGCACTCAAGCCCTGCTCCAGCCCCCCCAAAGGCAGCAATGCCAGGCAGAGACCCCCAGTACCTGATCAGTTCTGTGTGCCAGCAGCTCCAGCTGAATGGGGACAGCCAGCCTGCAGTGTAAGGGTGACCCTGGGTACATCCCCGGGCTGCACTGGGTTCATCCCAGTGATCCTAATCCAGAACAGCACAGAGGAGCATTCCCAGCTCTGTGCACACATCCTGACACTGCACTGGGTCCATCCCACTGATCCTGATCCAGAACAGCACAGAGGAGCATTCCCAGCTCTGTGCACACATCTTAACACTGCACTGGGTCCATCCCAGTGATCCTGATCCAGAACAGCACGGCTGAGCATTCCCAGCTCTGTGCACACATCCAGACACTGCACTGGGTCCATCCCAGTGATCCTGATCCATTCCAGCACAGCTGAGCATTCCCAGCTCTGTGCACACATCCTGACACTGCACTGGGTCCCATCCCAGTGATCCTGATCCATTCCAGCACGGCTGAGCATTCCCAGCTCTGGCACACATCTGACACTCACTGGTCCATCCCATTATCTGACCATTCCGAGCATGCTGAGCATTCCCAGCTCTGTGCACACATCCTGACACTGCACTGGCCGGTCACTCCTGCAGTGAGCTCCAAAGCCCAACCCCACCGAGCTCACTCCACTGCAGAGGCTCAGCTGCCTCTCACAGCTGCTGTCAAACAACCACCAAACCCAACAACACACCGGTCCCAAGCAAAGTTTGTTGACACAGCTGGCAGAGTTGCTGCAGAAGTTGCCCCACTGCAGGGGTGCAGAAAATGTCATTAATGCTTTGCATGGCACAGACCTGGAATAATCCCATTAATGTGTTCCCTGTGCTGCTGTTTCCCTCTGTGCTGTTATTTCCCTCTTGATAAGGCCCTGCCCAGCCAGGCAAACCACAGAGCACATCCCCAAAAACTCAGAGAACACCCTTTAACACTGGAAACTGGGAATATGAGAAGTGAGAGAAGAGAAAGCAGCTCTTGGACAGCCAGGAAATAAACGAGCCCAGAAAGCTCCCTTGGAACAGATGTATCCCAACCTTTGGTTTCTCTGGGAGTGAAATGTGAGCCTGAAAGCAGCGATTCAGTGATAGGGATCAGAGCTTACATCCCTGAGGTGTTCACACCTCCCCTGGGTGCCAGGCTGGGGAGCCTCTGCCAGCCACAAGTCACCACCCTGCCACCACAGCCACTGGCTACGAGAGGAACACACCAGTGACAGCCAGCCTGGGAAACTCAACAAGCTCTTCCTCAGAACACAGAATCGTGGAATGGTACATTCTGGTTTGGAAAGGACCTTAAAGCTCATCCCTGGTGAGCTGCACAGGCAGTGAGCCCAGAGTTTGGAACCTGCACCTTACAAAGGTTGGGAGCTCGGTGTCCCCACGGCTGCCTGGGTTAGGGACACGGGCACAAGTTCCCTCTCCAAAGTTTTAGGGCCTTTCTGCATGGACACAAAGCTCCCACCCCACAGCACCCATGCTGAAAAGTGCAGCAGGACAAGGCAAACTTCATCCACATCACCATTTCTGGGAAGCAGCAAGCAGAAGGGCCAAACACTCCCTGGGTTATTATCCCATGCCTGGGTTATTATCCCAATGCCTGGGTTATTATCCAATCTTCAAATAAACACAAGGATTAATGTATTAGCATGACATCACATCCTGCATTTCAGGCTGAATTTCAACACACATCCAAGACAGTGGCAACACATGGAGAAATACAGAAATTCCTTAGGATTTCTAGTCTGCTTTCAGACCTTTCACCTTGGGAAAACCTAAATGGATGTCCTGGACATGGAAACGAGACTCCCAGAGAGTTAACAAACAGAAAACGAAACAAAATATGAAGCCAACCAACGTTTTTGTTGAGTGGACAATTATTTTAAATATTTGCTTGTACCTGACTACAAATGGGCAGCATTAAGCCACAATGACAGTGTGAGGGGGATGATAAAGTTCAGAGGTTAAAGGAGATTGTTTGCATCAAGTAGAAGCCCATCTCCTTCCTTGGTGATTTCCACAGCCCAACAGGACCCCGAAAAACCTGGCATTAGCCTTGCTCAGAGGAGGAGGTCAGACAGATTTGCCTGTGATTGTCATCTCCACAAGTATTCCCACAGCCACTTACACTTGCTGAACCCGTGGCTGAACTCTGGCATTCCCTCTCAAAAACATGATCATTCTTGGCTACAGGACACGTGGCTGGCTGGGTCTGCGTCTTCTCAGCACTGACACTCCTCTTCTTGCACGCGAAGAAATTCTGAACAAACCATCAGAATTCAAAGAATCCCTTCTGATAAATGTGTTCAGGGCCCTGTTTTTGTTTTTAAAATGTCCTTTCATAACTCATCTATTTATGTTCTGAAAGGGAGAAAAACTGAATTAGGAAATTGCATAGGCACAAAAACGAAGGCAGTATCTGACAAGGAGTTTTGTTAATTTGTGGGTAATTGCTCATTACTGCAAAATAAGGCTTTTGCAGTGTTTCATGGAGAGTAGATAAGAAGCCCCAGCCCATTACTGAGTATGTTTTTGGCAAAGGCAAGCTTCTCACAGGCAGAGAGCCTCCATAAAACCAGGATTCCATTAAATGTGGATCCCGAAGGTACCAGTGGAAAGGGAACACAGTGTTCTGTTGAGCCACTGAGCAGGGCTGGCACTCACCCCCTGCTGTCCATTCCTGTCTTGCTTGGGACATCACCTCTCCCCCTCTGCCTCTGCTGAGCAACCCCAAACTTCAGCCCTCTGGAACGTGTGTGTTCCTCTATCCTGTTCCCTTCATTATTCCATGGCAAATGCATTCCCCAGACACTCCACATCCACTGGCCACTGGCACCCGCTGGGAGAGGCAAAGCTCCCCCTGAGCACCCTAATCACCTGCTAGTGCTGGAGTTCCTCTCCCAGTTAAAGCAAGTGGCTTTTGTGCCCTGATGCATCACAGAATCCCAGGGCGGGTTGGCCTGGAAGGGACCTTTTAAAGCCCATCCCATAAAGCCACGGGCAGGGATACCTTCCCCTGTCCCAGGCTGCTCCAAGCCCCTCCAGCCTGGCCTGGGACACTCCCAGGACTGAATGAGGATCCCCTGGAGTGTTCCTTCAGAGAAGGGCTCTGGGAACAGCTCCCCACTGGCATGGCCAAGCAGGAATTCCTGCAGCAATCGCTCTCACAGTCTTTCTCATCATCCTAATAGCAGAGCCTTTTGAAGCTGCTCAAATAGCTTTAAATTAACTTCCCTGACCAAGTTTTCCAGAGCAAGATAACTTGACCATGGCAAACTGCACACAGGGACACATGGGGAAGACAGAGTGCAGAGCTGGGAGCGGAGGAGACGCTCAATTTAGCCGGAGCTGCTCCATTACTATGGAGATCCAAAGCCATCCCTGCAGCTCCTGAAGCACTGCCTCAGCCCTCCCAGCAAGCAAAAATCCATTCTGTGTACAAACAGGGCTCTTACAGCTCTGGCACTGTGCTCCACTGCAGAGTCTAACTTTTCAGTGCCTGATAAGATTTTACTTGGAAGTGGCAAGAGAGCTGCTGCCAGGAGCCTGTCTGAAATGCCAGCTCAGTGGCACAAGGTCAGAGCCCAACATCAGGAGATTTAATGGAAGTGTTTCAAGACAAACTCCTTAAAAGCACTATGCTGTCTAGGGAGGCACGGATTTACACTGCTTGGAAAGCCAAGGACCAATCTTTATGACTCTTTGCCAATCAAGGGTAATTCCTTTAGCACTTTACCTCACGAAAAGCACAGCACTAAGGTCTCCTTTTCTGTGTCTATCCAGTCCTTGGCTATTTGGCTGAAGTCAAGAATAAAGCAGTATTAAATGCCTGAGGTTCTGCATAGGCTGTCCTCTATAAAAAACAGAGAATGAAATGAAAACAACAAAGAAACACCACAGAAAACATCAAACAAACAAAAAACACCCCAACAACCCTCCCAAGTCCTCCCTAAACAACAAACCCTCAGCTGCAGAAGTTGCTGATGTCCTGAATAAAAACCCCAGAAGACAGACACAGACAACTGAGTTTGAAGACCAACAGCCCAACCAATCAACCTTTCAGCAGCAGTGCCTAAAACCATGGCTGGAGAAGCAGAATTTAAACAGAACTGATAGGCTCTGTAATCTTTCCCATTCTTACAGATGTATTTAAGGTTAAGTTGGTGTCAACAATGACCCTAAGCACATGTCAAGCACTAAGACTGTCAACACAGTGGATTTTGCCAGCTGTCACCACACTGGAATACAGAAAGGATAACAAAATCCCATCAAACCCTGATCTGTCTGCTCAGGGTCTCCATCTCCACAAATGCACTGCTGGTTTCACTCACAAGAGCAGATCTGCAAGTGCTCCTCCACTCTCCCATTAAAGCATTTCGATTGTCTGACTCTGCCATTTTAACAAATCTGAGTATGAGACTTTAAATTCAATTAGCACAAATCTCAGTGCTCCCAACATTAAATTTGCAAGTGACATTTAGTGGCATTCAACACACACGGAGCTAAGCTAATACACTAATGGACCAGCAAGGGAAATTGTAAAACACTCCCCAATTGCAATGCTCTTTTTTAGTCAAGGAAATTAAAGGAGCAGGCTGCAGTGGACAGGAGGAGATGACAGCTATTAAAAATCCTCCTGAAGCCAAGGCTGCCAAAGCTCTCCTCCAGATCCAGCTGGTCAGTAAGGGGCAACTTTAGGGCTGTTTCAGTCCTTCAGACAGGATTTACAATCTTTTCTGCTGGTTTGACTTCTTTTTCTTCCTGCTTTCTCTGATGAAGGCTTGGACAAGCAGCCCCACCATGCGTTATTCCCCAGATGCAGAGAGCAGGGATAACATTCCCAAGCTTCATCCTACACAGACAACAAGGATGTGACAGTGCCCACAGCACCACGAAAAGCCAGTCCAGCAAACCCACCTGAGGAATTCTGCTCCCACACCTGTGCCTCCCCCAGCTTGGTGAGGAACTGCCAGCTTTCCTGCACTTGAAAAACCCAAAGCTACTGAACTACAGAGACTCCTTGAGACTCTTTTTTACCAAGTGCCAATATGTTTTGCCTTAATTCCATTTAAAGTGAAAAAGCTACTTTCAAGGAGCTTCAAAATCAGGGAGACAGAAGGCAGACCACGCTGGGAAGTCAGGGAAAAAAAAAGACCTTAGAGTAATGGCTAAGCAGGGGGAGATTTTTGTTGTGCATTTAAACCTAAGCAAATTAGCCTGGGCAAAACCTACGGAAGAAGCTTTCCCAATAAAGATTTATCAGTGTTTTTCTCTGGTTAGAGTGTAATTGGACAGCAGGGCAGGAGCACACGGAGGGAACAGCAACACATCTGTCCCACTCTGGGCTTGCTCGCCTGATTTGGAGGAGTGAACTGCAAAGCCCAGCATCAGCAGCAACTGCATTTCTTTAAGAAACAGTCTCCAAAATGAAACTTTCCATTTATATTACAGACTCCAAAATGAAACTTTCTTTTCTCTTTCCAGCTCTTAATCAAGGATTATTACAACAAAGTTTGTGTGGTACTTTCAAGCACTGGGGTGGGTTTTTTTTCCCTCTCAACTATACTATCACGCTTCATAAACCAGAAACAATACAGACATTTCAGAGCTGTTCATGATTTAAAATAAAGCACAGAATGTTTTGGGCTGGAAGGGACCATGGGCAGGGACACCTTCCACCAAGTCCCACCACACAATTAGACCTGGCAGTTCCTTAGGATGGGCACTCTTCTGATCCATGAAAACTGAGCCCAAATAGCCTGCACCAAGCACTGCCTCTGCTGAGCATATTTTCAAAATAACAAAATATATCTGGGATGAAAGCAACCCAGAAAGCCAGCAGGTTTCACACATTCCCGAGTCTTCTGCATTTCCCCCAAAATGCAGAAGGGGAAGGGAAATTCTGGGAAACGAGGGGGATATGATTTAATAATTACCTTAATGATCCCATACACTTTGGGAATTCAAGGTGTACTAAAACCTGAAGTTTCCATGCAGAACACCAGTGCTCCAGATGGCTCCTGCACCTTTCTGTATGCCCAGAAAGCCTCCAGTGACACCAAAATCATTTGGAAAACACTGACAGGACGTGGGAGCTCAGTTCGTGACCATCAGAGCCAAGAAACACCTCAGAAGCACAGGTTTTGGAGCTCATTTGAAGCTCACCTCTTCTGAACAGTCGGGTTTGATGTGCTGCACTCCAATCAGGACCAAAATAGCATTCGGGTGCTCTGCTCCACTTGAGCAGGGAACAGCCTGGCCCTACCTCGCTGGGCAGCCTTAAAAACCCTCCCTGCCCTACACCTACCCCTGCAAATCTCCCTGGGAAACAGAGACCTTGTGCCATGTCCCACCAACCCAGCCTTCACTCTGGGCTCTGAGGGGGCTGTATGGATTGATTTTATTCCTCAAACGGGCTCTGGATTATTTCTGAGCATTTTTTTTTCACAGGATGTCCTGCTGCCCCAATTAAAAAACCCTTAATTCTGCAGCCATTCCTTACGGCCAGGCTGAAATTCCTTTTAAATCTGAGTAAGTCCCAGGCCACCCATATTTAGTGCACCAATTAACCGACACTGAGCGATGCAGAGAAGCAGCAGCCAGGAGAAGGAAGAATTTTTAAGCCACCATCACCCACGGTGCATAGGTTCTCCCTCCACATGTTCAGTTCCAGGGAATTCAATAATTACCTAATTAAAAGCAGCACCTATTCCAGCTTGATGAGTGTTGAGAAAAGCAATGAGACATGTGGAAAACAACAAACCACTGCCTTTTAACCATTAACCCTGAGCAGTCAAACAATATCCATAATACTTCCAATGCCCTGAAAATTATCCACCTACTTGGATTTATTACATTTATAAGTGTCACATTAAAAGCTAATTAAAATGAGACATTGTCCCCAGGTTGACAACGGGGAAGGGGAGAGAAGCGCGATAATTTGGGAATCACCATTTGTTGCACAGATCACAAGCACAGTTCAAAGGCATCTGAGCTGAATTTAGTTCTACTCCACGTGCCAAAAAAACTCAGAAAAATCATAGCAATCTGTCTGGATTTAGAGGGGGTTTATTGCCCATATTGTGAGAGCAGTATTGTATTGTAAGGATTCTCTTTTGTCTGCCACCAATGAGGAGGACCACCCTCTCCATCCAAACTCTAAACAACTTCACAGTGATTTGAGCACCCACAAAATACTACACAAAGCAAACCAGATTGTTTGGATCGTTCACAACTCCAATCCAACATCCACTCCCCAAAAAAGCACCGCTAAGCCCAAGTTCACCATGACCTGCAGCAGCACTCCAGGCGTTTTGTGGCTGTTCTGTGCTTGGTACCGGTTCACAGCTGGGCATAGAAGACAACAGGAAAGCATTTCCAGCCACGTGGAGCTGGGAGAAGCGAGTATGGAGGCACCACGACAAAAGCTGCTGTCACACCACGCTGCACCACGGGCCAGAGTGACACGAGGACATCCATCCACATCCTGCTGCTGCTCTGCTAAGAGAGGCTGCCTGCATCAGCAAGCTTCAGCAGCACCGTGTCAATATGGCAGAGCTCCCATTTTTTACAAATAATCATCTTTTTCTCTCTCTTCCCATCCTCTCTCCGTGTATTTATGGTGCCTGAAGGCACCGAGGCACTCTTTAATGAGGTTTTCACACAAGACAGAATAAATTAGAAATCCTGATCAAAACAGGGCCTCCAGGAGGAACACAGTAAAAAGACAGCCACATGCCTTATCCACCCTGAAAAATCCAAACACTGCAGCTGGGTGATCAGCAAGCCATTCCACGAGCAAACAGGCAGCACACCCTCCTGCCAGGGGGCCCGTGACGCGAGGCTCTCTTTCTCACACCCGTTCTTCCCCCCAGCATTTTTGTCCCCAAGAGGGGGACAAAGCCATCACCCCCTTGCCACCCCACAAACCTCAGCCCCAGGGAGGCAGTGCCACCCAGACGTCACTGCTACAAGATGGGATTGGGATGGGATGGGATGGGATGGGATGGAGAATGGGATGGGATGGGATGGGATGGGATGGGATGGATCGGCTCCTGCTCACAGCAGATGCCTCCAGCTTCATCACGAGCAGGGAGCATCCCATCTCCTCCAGGAGCAGGGAGCATCCCGCTTTCTCCTGGTGCAGGGAGAATCCCACCTTCTCCTGGAGCAGGGAGCATCCTGAATTCTCCTGGAGCAGGGAGCACCCTGCCTTTGCAGCCCAGCGAGCAAGGGACAGAATCACCAGGCTGAGGGGACCTGGCTCACTCCCACGCTCCCACCTGAGCTGAGGGGACCACAAGTCCCCTCAGAGCCTCTGGGCCAGGGAGGACCAGACCCCCACTCCAGCACCCTGGGGAGGAGGGGACAGACATAACCAGGCTCAAGGAGCAGAGCCTTTCCTGGTGCTGAGGCTGAGGGGGCTGCAGCTCCTGGGCCGGGGGTCCCAGAGCTGTCCCGGGTACCCCATGGTTGCAGCCCCCGGGCGGGTGGTCCCACAGCTCCCGTGAGTTCACAGGACTGCAGTCCCCGGGCCGGGGGTCCCCGAGCTGCCGTGGGCTCCCAGAGCTGCAGCCCCCGGGCCGAGGGTCCCAGCGCTGCCCAGGGCTGAGCAGCCCGCCCCTTCCCCGGTGGCGCCGGGGGCCGAGGCCCAGCTCCCCCCGTGCTGCGGGCCCGCAGCTCCACCAGACCCCCGACCCCCCTCCGGAGCCTCGGGAGCTGCGGGGGCCGGAGCTCTGCTTTCAACCCCGGGGCCGCGGGGCCGCCGCGGGGACGAGAGCCGGAACCGCCGGGACACGTTCCCTGCCGGGGCGGCGGCGGCCGGTCCCCGCTGTCACCGTCGCCGCCCGTCCCGCCGCCACCCCCGGCCTGCGCCGAGCCGGAGGCCGCCGGGTCGCCGCTCACTCCGTTGAGAGGCGCGGCTCGGTGCGGGCCGGGCGGTCCCGGGGGTGCGTTGGCTGCAGCCCTCCCCCGAGCCCCGTTTGCGGTGCCCGTGTCCGCGTCCCGTGCCCCGAGTCCCGTGCGGCGGCCGCGGGCGGGGCAGCGGCACCGCGCGCACGTGACCGCCGTGTCATCCCGCCGCCATCTTGTGCCCGGCCGGCGCGGGGGGCGCAGCGCCTCAGCGTTCCATCGCCTTTCCATCGCCTTTCCATTTGCCTTTCCCTTTCCCTCCCGCTGCCCAGCACAGCCCGTGGCGCACAGGGGCAGCCCCTGCTCGCTGTTTTACAGAATCACAGAATCCCTGAGGCTGGAAAAGCCCTCCCAGCCCATGAGTCCAAGCTGTGCCCATCCCCACCTGTCCCCGCCCAGAGCTCTGAGTGCCACCTCCAGCCCTTCTTGGACACCTCCAGGGATGGGCACTCCAAAGCTCCCTGGGCAGCCCTGCCAAGGCCTGAGCACCCTTTCCATGCAGAAATTCCTCCTGATGTCCACCCTGAGCCTCCCTGGCCCAGCCTGAGGCGTTTCCCCTTGTCCTGTCCCTGTTCCCTGGAGCAGAGCCCGACCCCCCCGGCTGTCCCTCCTGTCAGGGAGTTGTGCAGAGCCACAAGGTCCCCCCGAGCCTCCTTTGCTCCAGGCTAGCCCTTTCCCACTCCCTCAGCCCCCTGGGGCTCCAGACCCTTCCCAGTCTCCGTTCCCTCCCTGGACAGCTCCAGCCCCTCCAGGGCTCTCTGGCTAGAAAAGCCCGAGACTGGACACAGGTGTGGCCTCAAAGAAGCCACCCTGAGCCCTTCTGAGCATATACAGTACCCTGAAAAATATTAAATTCTGGCATCAGCGTGGCTTGCTCAAGGCAGCTGAGGTGTAGCAGGGTGTGAGTTCTAAATCCATCTGGCAGCCTTCCTAAAGGAAATCTTCAAGAAAGACGGAGAGGGAGAATTTTTTTTACAAGAGCATGTAGTGACAAGACAAGGGGGTATGGGGATATTGGAGAGAGTTCCATCGTGATCCCGGACTGGGATGAGCACATCCTGTCCCAGGATCCTTCAGAGTGTGTGGTGTTGGAACAAACTGATACCTGCCTTTATTTCACTCCACAGAAGCTCTCCTGGCTGTTGGGCTTCAGAGATGTGAGAAATCGGCTGTAATTAACAAAATCTCAGTTTAAAAAAAGTCACAGCACAATTCAGCTTGGGAACAATCTCTGGGCATCACCACCTCCAGGTAGGAAGTGGCTCAAATTTTGTTCCAAGACCGCTAACACCCATTTCAAACATTGTGCTTCAAAAATCGTGACTTCTAATACAAAACTGGGTTGGTTTTTTTTCTATGCCAGAAGGTCAAAATAATTTCATGGTGCCCACAGAGGGGTTCCTGTGCGTGCTGAGCCTGGTTCCCTGCAGGCCTGTTCCCCAGCGTGGGAAGATCCACAAAGTCTGATTAGAACTTTTCCCTTATTTCAGGCATTTGTTATCTGGCCAGCGTGGTTGCAAGCCAGGAGATGGTGCAGACAGCAGAGCCACACATGCAGCTGCCCTCTCCTGGGAATGGGAGGGTGACAACACCCGTGGGAGGGACTGGATGTACCGGTGTGTCGCAGTAACGCTGAGCAGCTGACAGGTTTTGCTGATCTTGGCACGTAAACAAAACAAAATCTGAAAAAAAAAAAAAACCCTTGTGACTTATCCTGACCAACGAGCGATTGCAGATATTGCCCAAGCAAAATTAAGAACTGAGTTTGAATGAATAGTAATTTATGCAGTGGGATGGGTGGAACACAATGGTGTCCTGGGCCTCTGTAAAGAGCTGTCAAATCCTGCTCTTTCTATAAATGGAACTGAGCCATTCCAAGAGAAAATTCTTTGTGCAATAAAACTCGAATTTTAGAGCCAGCTTGAAAGTTATTTAAAGGTCTGCTGTGACCTGCAGCTCCTCACAGGTTTTCAGCAGCTCTGGTGAAGAGTGGATGAGTTTTGTCTGACCTGAGGATCCAGGCAACAGCTTTCACCCTGTGCAAAGTGTTTGGTAGTTAGGAAGGGAAATGCAGATGGAAAAGGATGGCTTTGGAGAAGGGTTCTGGAGAAATCCAGATGCTGACAGCTTTGATGCTCTCATCCCTGAGCAGGGATTTCATTGTGAGTAGTTTTAATACTGGCAGCTCGGTTCTGGTTTTTCCCAGGCTGACCAGGCTGGCTTGCATGAGCCTACTTGCAGCAGGAAGAGTTTAGGAATAGTGAAGGCTTGTGGGGGTGCTGGTGCATCTCCCTCGGGGCAGTGGAGCCTTTGGAGCACTTGCAAATCCCAGTTATTAAATTATTACAATTTCTCTTTCCATCTGCTGCCCTTGTGCAATGCCATCAAGACGGGAACATTCCTTGAGGGGGTTGCTGCTTTTCGGCAGGGCACTCTTTCCTTCCTGACTATCGTTTCTGCCATCCCATCCCACTAATGCTCTAATAGGATTAATGCTGTTGACATCTCCCTCGGGGTAGCCATACAATAAACCCCCCCTTTCCGGGATTGTTCCCCCAGGATGGGCATTTTCCCGCAGATAATATGAACCTGAAGCCTGTGCAAATTGGTTCCCAGGGAGCCTGACCTCCTCGTTGGGAATGACAAAGGGCCATCCCAGAGGCTTAGGAATGGCTGTCCCGGGCTGCTGCCAGGGCTTAATCCTGCTGAGCCACTTCTGTTCCTGAAAACAGCCTCTCCTGCCTGCCTACAACCAATTCCCTAGTGTGGGGGAGATTCTAGGAGCGTGCCAGCACCACAGCCAGGTTGGAGCAGCCTGGGACAGTGGAAGGTGTCCGTGCCCATGGCAGGGGTGGCACTGGATGGGCTCAACCGGGGGTTTCTCTTGCCGCAGCTTTGATTAAATTGATTAATCAGAATCGATGTGAATGGATCAACAGTGAAATGCTAATGGGTCACAATCATTAGGCATTGATCAATAACCCATAAATTAATGATATTCCACGTGAAGACATTTTTATTTAGAAAGGTACATTGAGTATTAGCATGCTGATGCCTTATTAATGAACTAATATTTAACTAACTACAGTAAAATTTCAATTACTTTCATCTTACCACCATAGGTCCATCTCCCACTGCAGCAGAGACCCTGTACCCATCCTTTACACTGTCACTTGATGACATCATTTCCCCACTGATGGTATTTATGACATAATTCCTGTGTGTTGCATCATTTATTTAGTGTCTTTTTCCACATCATCAACTCAATGCCTTTGTGATGTCATTTCGGTGTCATTTGACCCTATGCAGCATCACTAATTCAGTGATTTTACACCAAACCCTGACGTTTGATGTGTTTGTACTGACTGTGATGGTTTTAAAATCCTTAGAAATAGAAACAGCCAGAGATGTCATTGCTCCAAATGTGTGGAGTCCCACGGGGCTTTGTCTCTGTCCCCTGACGGTGGCAAGGGCTGTTAAGAACACGGCACCAGAGCGAAAAATCAGAATTAACGACATGGTGAATGGAGTCGAGCAAAGAGCGCAGTGAATCCACATGCTGTGGCTTTAAAGAACCACAGGGCAGGGCTGTTAGCTGCAGCATTAATGGGAGAAGAGACCAAAATCCCAGTGTCCAAAGGATGCAGGCGATCCCGATCCAGCTCCTTTGTTATTCAAGCAGTGATTAATGGTGAGGTGGCGTCATCCTCGCTGATCAGTGAAATTAAACAGTGATGTGTTGCAGACAAACACCATTATAAATGCAAGATTGTTTCAGATCATTAGGAAAATACGTAAACTCATTTCTTTAATTAATCTGGCTTTAATGGCTGATTGCTTCTGATTAAAATAGCACGTGTCTTCGGGGAAAAAATGCGTCAAAATTGGAAGTAAAAGGAGAAACTCTTAACAGAGGGAGGGCAGAAACATTTCCCCACTTGAAAAGAGAGAAGAATGAAAAAGAAGTGTGGAAGATGGTAAAATAAGATAAGCCAATTCCAAGGAGAAAACCAGCCAGCAGTTCTCCAGATGGGACTGGTGCTGTCATTGCCTTGCCAGAGCATCTCTCCGGAAGCGGAGAGTCCCGGCTGGGCTGGACACTGCTGTCCCCAGGGTCCTGGCGACTGGACATGTCCGTGGGCTTCAGGAGCACAAACAGCACAGCCCAGGGCACCGCTGTTTCGTGCCCTCAGTGGATCCATACATTTTCTTTAGTGCCATTCTAGGCTTTTCCCGTGGGATAATGGAAGGGGTGAGAAAGGATCCCGGAAAACGGGATAGAAGCTGCAGCTCAGACGGGGCTGGAGAGGATGAGTAGCCGTGGGGCTGGGAGCGGGATGGAGCCGATGATTTATCCCTCTGCAGATATCCCCGCTCCCGGCCCCTTCGGCGAGCGACGCGCTTCTCCAGCATCCCCCCGGGAAGTTCTTCTCCCTCTTTCCCTTGCTGATGACGGGGTTTGCTGTCCTTCTTGGGGAAAAAAAAAAAAAAAAAAAAAAAAAAAAAAAAAGCTGTTTCCAGCTGTATTTCCTGCGAATGGCGCTCCCAGGCTCTTCAAACCCTTCAGCCCTTTCCTCCCCAGTCTCTGGCTCCGGCGCTGCCTCCTCTCCCAAGCAGCGAGCGCCTGCTCCCGACCAGGCTTGTCAGAACCCGCCAGGCTTTCTCTCCCAGGCTGGCGCCGCTCCTCAGCACCCGTTCGAGGAGCAGGTTGTTTTTAACAGCCCCCTTCAACACCAGCATGTGCTTTGCAGCCCCGCTGCTGAGTCAACAAGGAGCCTGGCTGAGCATGGCACGGTGCCACCCCACCCTGTCCCCTGTCGGAGGGTCACAAGTGGTACAAGGTGACAGAGACAGCAGCGTCACAGCAGCAGCTCCACGGGGCCTTGATCTCTGTGCTCACGCTGTGGCAGGAGTTTGGATCAGATTTTCTTTGAAATTACTACCGAAACTGCACCGCACGTGCTGCAGCCTTTGGGTTTTCCCACGATTCGTTCCAAAAGCTTTTGTTCCCCTGCCATGAACTGTGAATCAATAAACGTTGACGGGGATGTGGATGGGTGCTGTGCTGCATGTCTCGGCGTGTCTGTTTCCTTGGAAAAGCTGAGCTTATCCCGAAAGGGGTTTGCAGACACAGCAGAAGGGCTCAGCTGAGCCTGGAGCGGAACCGGCCCTGCCGCATCCTCCTCCCTGCAGCCGGAGCCTGCGTGCTCGGGCAGGTCCGGCAGCCCCACAGATATTAATTACCGAGTCGTTAAAACCCAGTTACTTCTGCAGGAGAAGGAGAAAGCCTTGCTCTGGGAAATCAGCAGGAGCTAGGCGGGATTTTAGCAGTGCTGTGTCTCCGCAGTGACTCAGGGAGCCCTGATTAGCTCCAACCTTTCAAGAGAGATTACCTTGCGGATGCTCCCTGTACTCACTTTGCCTGAAGGTTTATTCTGCAAGCAACATGCTGAAATCCTGGGAGAACAGGAGCAAATGGCTTTGCTGGTGCTCAGGGCTGAGCTTGCAACACGGCAGAGGCTGGGGAGCGACAGATTGCTTGGGGCGAAGGGCGTAACAGTGAATTTTTAAGAATAAGAAATTGTTTTTTTGGGGCTGGCTGGGGCTTCCCGCAATGCAGCTGTGCCCCTCCGAGCAGAGTCCATCCCAAATGTCTCCAAGATGTCTCTGAGCAAGAGAGGCCATTGGACCCCCTCTTTGCCTCCTCCTCTCTGGCTGTGGAAGGCCGGCTCCCACAGGCTCTCCTTGCTTTCCCTGGCTGCCACCCACCCCTTCCAGGGTGTCCCCAGGCTCACTGTGCTTTGGAGATGCCTTGGAGCCCCAGACTGGTCCCAGTGCTCAGCCATGGCCTCCCCAGTGTGGAGCAGGAGGACATGCTCCAGCTTTAGCCCGATGTCAAGTTCAAAAAGAGGATGATGCCTCCAGGTCACCTCCTTTGGAGACCCAGGAAGATCTGGCTGTCGCCCTGTGCCAGGCCACTGAGCTCTGGAACATGCCACCTCCATGGTGCCCAGGGGGCAGAAACAAGGGCATACCTGGAGGCTCCCACACAAGTTCTGTGGGGTTTTTGCTGACCTCAGAGATTTTGCAGTCACCAGTGGCAGTTTTCCTTCCTGCTCACTCCCGGGGTCCAATCCTGGAGGCTTTTTCATGTCACACCCTCTATTTGTGCTTCACCTCACAGGATTTTGGGAACTGCCATTGCCAAAAAACGTTTGGGGATTCTGTGCTCCTGTCGTGCTGGCACCCGGGAAGCGCATGAGTTTCATTCCCAAGCTGAATTTTCTCCATTTTCCCTGTAGGGGCAGCAGTTGTCTTTCAAGCCAGCCGAAAGGAAGAAAAATATCTGTATTTTTAAAACGAACTCCTGTTCCCAGTGACTGCAGCTCTGATAACAAGATCAACATCAGCATGAGCCTCTACTAAGTGGGTTTAGCAGTTATGTTCAACTCAGGGCCTAAACTGCTTAATGATTTGTGCCCTGTGTCCCCAAGCCAGCTCCATTCCTCACATTAGCATAAGATCGATAAATCTTTTGCTTCTTAAAAATCTAAAAATATAAAGCTTCTTTTGATGCTGATAATAATAATAATAATAAAATATATTATGCTTGTCCTGACTGAGTGCAGGCAATAGTCTTGGCCTGGAGTGGTGATCTCCAGAGCTCCCTTCCCAACACTGCTGCTGTCATGCAGTGTCATGCAGGTGAGGGAAATTAAGGACATGTTATTAGGAAAAGGTGCTTCCCCCAGAGGGTGCTGGCACTGCCCAGGCTCCCCAGGAAACGGGCACAGCCCCGAGGCTGCCAGAGCTCCAGGAGCATTTGGACACTGCGTCCAGGGTAGGATTGCTGGGGGGTCTGGGCAGGGTCAGAAGCTGGACCTGATGATCCCTGCAGGTTCCTCCCAACTCTGTGATCCCAACTCCTCCAATTCTACGATTCTGTCTCTAAAACAGAACAAATCTCTGTCTGGATCCCCTCATCCTTTCAGGAAACACCAGATAAAGCAGGTGGATATCCTCTTACCGGCCTGATAAATATGTAGGATCAAATAAACCTTTGGGGCATCAGGTTCTCCATGTGAGGATGAGCATCAGAGCACCTTGGTGGCTGAGGCATTGCTGGGGCTCAGACCTGCCTCTTGCAGGCTTCCTTTCAGAGGAGAGGATGTGTGGGAAGAAGGCAGAAAGTGGAGCAGCTCCCATCAAATCCAGCAGGAGTTTTGTGTGGAGCACAATCCCATTAGCAGCATTATTCACGGGTCACGGCCTGAGGGCTGAGGGTTGGATGTGTTTGTTCTGCAAATTGGGCTAATATTGTGAAGAGCATAAAAGAGGATGTGTAACGTGTGTTTGGCCTCTTGCTGGTACTGAAGATCACAGCAGAGAATGTTTCCTTGGAATTGCATTAGCTCGGATCCAATTTTAGGGTAACTTACAGCTAGGAAAGGCTTTGGTTCCATTAATAATGGCCACCATCTTTTTAATGTTTAATACATCAGAAATTAAAGATATTTCTGCACTTGGAGTGAGACAGCTGGAACAAAATGAAATCTGAAGCCTCTCAAGTTGGCCAAGGCATGGGCCTTCTAGAGGGTGCTGTGATACCCAGGTGCCCTGGCAGGCACAGTTTTTTGGATAAAAAGACAAGATTGTGGCTATGGCATCATGAGAGGTCACCCAAAGCTTAGGTTAACACAGCAGCCTCACCCTAAAACAAGCTGTAAGTGGCTGAAACACCTTTTGTTAGATGGGCTGTGCTGGGGCCCAGATTTGGAGCTGGAGATTGTCACAGGGCTTGTGGATTGTACCAGATGCCACTGCCAGTGTGGTGGCTTCACTGTCAGACCTCCTGGCCATCATCTTCTTTGTTGCCTTCGCTTTTCTGGTGACATTGCTGTTGTCTGTGGCCTCTGTGCTGGCTGAAAACAATTCTTCCTGCAGCAGCAATTTGATTTCAGTTCTTAAACCATTCCCGGATGTGATAGCACTACTGCAGGAGCACCCTCACTGCAAGTAGGATATATTAGACATGATTAATAAGCACAGATAATTCATCCAGTGTCAGCCACAGCCCCCTGTCCCTCTGAGCCCTGCCTTGTGCACCAAGAGTTGCAAATGTCCTTCAGTACCTGTTTAAATACACAGCAGTAATTATTATTATTATTATTATCAGGGTTGATAATAATAGTCCTGAGCTGAGCACTAGACCAGGGGAAGGCTGGCTCCAGCTGAGTGTGGTGCAGTATCTTTGATGCAGGAAGGAAGAATAATTCCTGTTGGGTTTGTTCATGAATGCAGATGTGATTTGGATGGCATGCACAGGACGTTTAGAAATGGAAATCTCATTATGCTGACAGTAATTCAGGACAATTATAGGGAAGCTCAAGGTCTCTAATCAGCAGCACTGTATTAGCATAACAGAGTTAATGGTGATAAAGTAAAAGATACTGATTAAAGAACATTTCTTCTCCAGTAGTTAAGACCTGCCACCTACTAGATCCAAACACATCAGTGGGCCAAATCTGCTTTTGATCTGCTGAACCCTTTGCCCCAAGCCAAGGGGAGCACAGGTGTGTTTGCCTCCTGCCCTAATCTGCTTGACAGCCGCAAAGTTATATATATATATACATAAATAAAAATCTGTTGTCTGTTCCCTTATAAGGGTTCTTCTCTGGCTTCTTTCAAACCCCACTGATGCTGAGGTGACAAAGCTTTCTTACCTCCATGCCCTGGGGGCTGTTGTGCAAGTGCAGTTCCTATCAGAGTCAGATTGGATGCCATATGGAGCCCAGGGCAGCTGCAGCAGGATATTCCCAGTGCCACAGGGCTTCTCACTGCTGCTCTGGGTGTTTAACAGCCCGTGGCTATCCCCAGCTAAAACCAGCATGCTCTGAGGCATTGGAACAATCAGCTGGCTGCCCTGAGCCAGGAGAAGCGCTGACTTTCTGTGTCCGTTCAAAGTCATTCCCGGGAATGAATGAGCCCTTGCTCCGACCACACACGCTGGGATGGGCTCTCTGACTGTGCTGCTGCCTGGGCAGCCAAGTGCCAAGGTGCACTCCTCAGGAGTCAGCAAACCTCCAGGGGGAGATCTCTGCCCCTGGCTGCTGGCATCAAGCTTTAGCAAAGTGACATTTCCATGTGCAAAATGTGTCGGGGCTTAAAATCATAATGGTGCGATAGCTTCAAATGCAACTAGCATTTCTCCTGGTTAAATACACTCTGAGGGACACCTTTGTTCATTAGCAGGAAGAGTTATAATGGCTACAGAAGTTGCAAAAGGATATTTGGGCTGCCATCACAAAAGGCAGGACAGGATTTTTAACACACAGATCATTAAACACACAGACCACAAGTGTGTTTTGTTCTGTGTCTATTTAAATCGGAGTAAAAATACACCAACAGAGGGAGCAGATTGGCTTTTAAAATATACCATGAGATAAACAGCAGCTTTGGCTAAGTCCAACGGAATTAATTTTACCTTTTGAGAAGTTTGTCTTGGAGTTTGGGGGAAATGTTAAGGGTGCCCAAGCTGAGCTGCTTTGTAAACTTGCTCTGCAAAAATAAGCAATGTTGGTTCCATAGAATCCTAGACTGGTTTGGGTTGGAACAGACTTTAAAGCACATCTCTTTCCACCCCCTGCCATGGGCAGGGATACTTTCTGCTATCCCAGGCTGCTCCAAACCCCTTCCAACCTGGTCAGGAAAATTTCCAGGGATTCAGGGGCAGCAACAGCTTCTCTGGGCATCCTGTGCCAGGGCCTGCCCACCCTCCTAGGAAAGGATTTCTTCCTAATACATGACCTAAACCTATGCCCCCTTTCCTGACACTATATTTTGTAGTAGGAGGGTCTGCTTCAACCCTCAAATTTTTCTCAAGCTAAAATTATAGAGAGGCTAAACCAGAGGCTTTATGAAAGGAACAAGCTGCAACCTCTTAGTGGAAAAGGGAATATTTTACAATTAGTTAGAAGAGCCAAGTGTCACCTCTTTTTTATTTTAATCTTATTCTAACCCCGTGATTTCCCAAAAATAGACTCACTCACCAGGAACGTCACATTCATCTTGGTTCAGCTAATAATATTTATACTTTTATATTGGATGGGATTAATTTTCCTATCCTGTTAATGCAGCATGTGATCATTAAAGACCTTTACTGCACGCATAGACATATTTTCTGTGTCAGAAAGGAAAGCAAGTGGCATTTTAAATTACTGACTGATAATTGTAGGTGGCTGTTTTCCATCGTGCTTAAGGAATTCCTTTCTTTATGATAAATGGGTATAAGACTCCCTTTTACACAAAATTAGTTCACAAGTGAATTTATTCGACAGTCACAGGTTGTGAAGAACATTTTCCACAAAGGTACCTGTGTTAATGTAGTGAACATGTGCAACAGCACATTATGGAGGAGAGGCACTGAAACTTCTCAAATGATGGGTTTGGGTATTAATACCTCGTACAAATAATGCTGCAGATCACATCCTGCCAAATTTCATTGAGCCTTATTTCACATCCACAGCTGAAGAAGTGCAGGGAGTGCCTGAGTGAAAAGAGATCCAATGACAAGCACAGTGAATTATTATCCTGGCATTTTAAGTAAAAGGTTTTACAAAATCGATATACAGCCTTGCACCATTAACATATCAACTGCAAAAGTGAATTCCAGCATGGGGAATCTGCCAAAAAGAAGAGATTTTATCCTGACAAAGTAGAACAAACATGGATATTCCATCAGGGTAGATGTCAGGAAAGCCAAGAGAAATAAAAACTCCATTTTACACAGTGCTGTTTCCCCAGACATAAAAAGTGATTAAAAAAGAGACACTGCTGCTTGTGAAGCTCTGAAGCCTGAGGTCAAGGCTCCTGAATGGACCAGCCCAGTGCCTTCAACAAAACCACCACAGCCCTTGTAACCTGCCACAGAAAGCAAGCAGAAAATTGCTGGGCTTTGACCATGTTATCAGGCAGCACCTCCTTTGTGAAGCTTGTTTCTGTGCACAGAGATTTATTTCCTGAGCCACAACGACACAGAAGACTTGCCTGGGTCACTATTTTTCCTGCCAAACAGTCTGAGGAATTTGAGTAATTCCTGCCCCTGTTTTGCTTCAAAGGAATCTTTTCTGAGTCTTCCATCCAGTGTTGCACTGGTCCCTCATTCATGGGGTGTTTCAAGGAGGTTCCTAAACCCTCCCAAACCCGGTGTCTGTCCTGGTGCTGCTGGCTTAGTGGGCATGGTGGTGTTCCATCAAAGGCTGGAGGCTTGGAGGCCTTTTCCAACCATAATGATTCTGTGATTCTGTGATTCCATGGAAGGTATGCTACCCCACATCCAACCTGAACCCCGCAGCTGCACTCTGGAGTCAGAGGCCATTGTCCTAACCCTGTTGTTTCTAGGAAAGGTTTGACATCTCTGTAACCAAACTGGCTCTGCAAGCACCAAGCATCCTGAGGAGGGATAAAACATCCCATTCATTGTTTAGGTTTGAGTGGATTGTCCATACACTCATGTGTAAACCTGAGTTTGAGTGGATTGTCCATACACTCATAAATAAAATAAGATGATTTCCATAGCTCTCTGCTTTCAGCACAGGACTCAAAGCCATTCCTAAATCAGGAATGGCAGCACTATTTCTCCACCCTCCCCATCTCCAGGTCCATGCCCCGAGCACTGTTGCACTGGGCAGCATTTTTCAACCTGTGTGAAGAAGAGTAAATGACTTTACCTTAATGAATGATAAACCCAGCCTACGATGCCCTTTTCTCTTATCCAAGCTCATGGCATTACTGACGTGTACTGATTCAGAGGGGCAAGCAGACAAAAGTTTCTAATTTGTTACCCCAGTCCTGAATGGGGAAATGAAGCATTTTCCAGGCAAAAGACTGAGACTCAGCTAGCCCCAGCGGAATGCCTTTCTGTTCATTTGTCTTTTGTGCTGTAACTGCTAACGGTGCTGAAAGAAAGAGCCTGATGACTGACGTGCTGCTTCATTCCCGTTAGCGGAATCCGTGCCCTGAAACACGGGATCAGCTGAGCTCTGGGCAAAGCTGGGAGCAAAACAACATATTTTCTATGCAAAGCTCCACTTGTCACCAGCCTCAGCCAGGCTTTGGGTGCAGCAAAACCTTTCCAAAAGTATAAATGGATGATGCACTTTGTGTGCAACCCACACTGCCTGGGGAACATAAAAACTGCGCAATATGTAAGAGCTGAAACTAAACAGAGTGTAAGTACAAGGAATACAATTCAGTGTGAGAGTTATCAAGTGAACCCTCAGTAACTGCACAGACAGCATCAGGTTGGCTGGGAGTGTGGATCTGCTGGAGGGCAGGAAGCTCTGCAGAGGGATCAGGACAGGCTGGGTCCCTGGGCTGAGGTTCAGGCACGAGGCCAATGGCCCTGGGCTGTGCCGGCCATGGGGTCCCTTGGGGGACCTCAAGGGTTGTGTCCAGTTCTCGGGCTTTTCTGCCAGAGAGCCCAGGAGCATGTACAGGGAAGGAACTGGAGCTGGGAAGGGTCTGGAGCCCCAGGAGTGGCTGAGGGAGCTGGGAAAGGGGCTGAGCCTGGAGCAAAGGAGGCTCCGGGGGGACCTTGGGGCTCTGCACAACTCCTGACAGGAGGGTGCAGCCAGGTGGGGTTGGGCTCTGCTCCAGGGAACAGGGACAGGACAAGGGGAAACGGCCTCAGGCTGGGCCATGGGAGGCTCAGGGTGGACATCAGCAGGAATTTCTGCATGGAAAGGGTGCTCAGGCCTTGGCAGGGGCTGCCCAGGGAGCTTTGGAGTGCCCATCCTGGAGGTGTCCAAGGAAGGGCTGGAGGTGGCACTCAGAGCTCTGGGCTGGGGACAAGGTGGGGATGGGCACAGCTTGGACTCCATGGGCTGGGAGGGCTTTTCCAGCCTCAGGGATCCTGGAATTCTGGGATTCTATGACAACTGGTATAGACTGCCCTTGCCTCCATAACCAGGATGTACTTTTGGCATGGCTGCAGACTTTGGGGAGTAAAGGGACTCTTTATATTTGCTTTTCCTCTTGTGTGAGTATATTGGCAACTACAGTAATTTCTTTGGCTTCCTAATGCATCACCATCTCTCAAACCTAGAGGAGATGAAAGCTAAGCTTCATAAAAAAGGGCAGTGAAGAGCGCACAGAGAAACAAAGTAAGCAGCAGTGAGTTGTTACTTTCAGCAGAAAAAATAATGTGACGAAGTTAACTAGTCCAGATAAGAAAAGCTTTGAACAGCACTTAAATTGCCTCTGAACTTCTTGAATTAAATACCTGTAAACCAGCCTTTACAACCACTGACAGATAGCTGTTAATTAACATGGCCTTGGCTCTTCTCAGGGTAAATGAGGGTAATCAACATTTTTTGGAAGAAAATAAAAATTCTGAACGGGAGTAGAAAATGTAGAAGGAATTGAGAAGCAGTATCACAAGGATCATTTACTGCCTTAGAATTAGGAGAAATGTTACCCGACAACATTTTGTTTACTGAGTCTATTAAAAAGCTGCCTCGGTCATGAAGAAAATCTGTCTTAGATGACTGTGGTAATTTTAGAAAGCTGCTGACCAGCCATGATTGTACATCTGCTGAATAACTTGGCAAACTGCCCCCGTTTCCAGTCCTTGGTCCTGAATGATTTAACAAGATGTGGCTTTGAATGCAGCGTGATACAGCTGGATTCATTTCATGCCAACTCCTGACACTGGATTTTTCTGAAGCTCTTTCAGAGTTTTCCCACCCCTGTTTTCCTGCGGGGATGGATGGCACTGGTCAGGGGAAGTCACATTTGTTGTTACTATCACATCCCTGTTGTCTCAGGCAACAGCTGGATTGTGAAAGAGTGCTGCAGGCTGGAACCTCTGGTCAGAGGAGAATGGGGCACAGGACTGAAACATCCCACACCACCTCATCCGATGCAGGAAAAGCACCTCCTTCCTCTCCCCAAGATTGCTAAACTCATCTGGTGAGCTGGGTGATTTACTGCTGGAAGGCTGCTCCCAAAGCATCTCTTTCCAGCTGAGAATCCTCCTGATGTCAGTCCATATTCACTTGTGTCCAGTTTGCAGCCATTTGAACGCCCTCTCCCAAGCTGTGCTTCCCTGCACTCCTCCCCATGGGTGGCTGTGGCTGTGGCCACCCACAGTGGGGAGTGTTAATCTCTCCTGTCTCCTGACAATGTCCCTTCTGACCTCAAACTCCTGTTTCTGTTAGGTGGCTGTGCCACACCGAGGGCTCACAGCTGCCTGGAGATTTGCTGCCCTGTTCAAGCCCTTCTCTTCCTTTGTCTTTCCACAGCAGAAATCCCTGTTTGCTGCAAGAATTTCTCCCTGTTAAACTTCATCCTATCACCGACTTGTTCTCTGCCCTGGGGCACTGAAAAGCTTTGTGCTGTCAGCAAACTTCCTTATGATGGTCTTCGTTTGGCCATCCAAGCCCAACTCTTGTCTGAAAGCAGTATACTAAAAAGAATAGCACTGGATTAATTAATCAATTAATTACTTGTTCTTGGTGGTTCATAGAATCCTGCAATCACTGAGGCTGGAAAAGCCCTCCCAGCCCATGGAGTCCAAGCTGTGCCCATCCTCACCTTGTCCCCAGCCCAGAGCTCTGAGTGCCACCTCCAGCCCTTCCTTGGACACCTCCAGGGATGGGCACTCCAAAGCTCCCTGGGCAGCCCCTGCCAAGGCCTGAGCACCCTTTCCATGCAGAAATTCCTGCTGATATCCACCCTGAGCCTCCCCTGGCACGGCTTGAAGCCATTTCCTCTTGTCCTACCCAGTTCTTTCATGATTCTGGATAGTGCCTTGCCTTTAGCATGCTTGAACCTTTGAGCTTTCTTTGTGTCTGTGTTTTGGTTAAAATACAACCCAGAAATTTACCTTTTCCATATATAGAGCACAGGTCCACACTATGTAGTTTCTGTCCTCCCCTTACTTATGTGGAAAAAGAAACTTGTATTTAAATTTACTTTTGCCCTTGGAAAACCCAGTCGGGCAGGATTTTTAGGCTTTCTGAATTTATCTCTGGGTTTTTGAAACTCCAAGCCATTCCACAGCCTGACTGTTTTGCTGCATGGGGTCATGCTGCTCCAGAACTGGCAGGGCCTGACCTGTTCCAGAAAGGCAACCACATAATTATGGGGTGGCCACACTGGCAATGTTGCCCACACTGCAAGACCAAAACTCCACTTGTAAACAGGTCAAACCACTTAGGATCCCCAGGGGTTTTCTAGGAGAACAGGCCATGTCACACACGTTTAAAAGGTGCTGTGCCAGAGGGGAGAGCATATGGAACACTAAGGGTTCCTGAGAGTGCTGTGTCCTCCCCACATGAGCAAACAGGACCCATATCCCAAGTGCTAACTGGTGAAAGCCACAAGTACAGAGGTGTGAGCACAGTTTTGGAGATGTAGTTGTGCTCAGAGTTAATTGAGAATGGGCTTTCCCATCAGCAATCAGGTGGTAGCTCTACCCTAATTACCCATTAAAACCATTTAAACAAATAAGCCAGATGGAAAAGCAGGCCTGGGAAAGACTTTGACCCCAACCTCAAGAGGGGTCACATTGAACAGCTCCAAAGCAGCCCCCTTTTACAGTGGGAGGGAGGGACCAGCAGGGTGATCTCCACACAAAAAAAGCCACCAAAGACCTCCCAGTGACAACTGTTGGCATGTACCAAATTGGAATGATATGCAAGGCAGATAGGAACCAAAAACATTGAGAGATGATCTTTCTCTCTCTATTAGGACAGCATGGATGAGATCTGAATTCAGCTCTTTCTGTAGAAAACAGTAATTATGTGTGTCATTCCTGTTCCAGCTCTCCGATTGCTAACCAAAATGTGGCATCAGCTATGGAAGAGCCCATCGCTTCCCTTGAGAATAAAGTGCTCCCCGCTCACATGCACTGGAGGCAAAGGACTGCCCAGAAAAGCAGAAAGTGCCTCTGGAGAGCCCACACTGCAAAAGGAGCAGTGGGGACCTGGCAGAGCCCCCAGATTAATGAGGTTTGGCATCCAGGGTACAAAAGCATGTGCCCGAATCAACCATCACTCTGCTGATGTGGCTTTGCTCTGGTGAGCTGAGATGTGATGCCACCTGACAGAGGATCAAGAGTGTGGGTTTCTGGATGCCACCATCCCACCCAGCAGCAGCAACAACACAGCTCTGCCTGCTCAGCACCAGCACAAGCCCCTGCATGTGCCAGCGAGGTTTGCGGGGAAGAGGGTCACCTCTTCATGGGAGGCAAAGTGCACATGAAACTCCCAAAGGTAACAAGCTGGCACATCACCTCCCAGTGTGAAGGCAGGAACCAAAAGCAGGCTGAGTTGCTCCAAGCCCACTCCCTCCATCTGCTCTCTCTCCACCACACCTCTTCACCTTCCTGCCTCTCCTTATTCCAGATCAGGCTCCCATCTCTGCCCATCTCATATCTGCCCAGCCCCACCCAGCCCCAGGGCCAGGAGAGGGACACACATCACAGAGATCTGCACACCTGGCCTGCTGTGTGTGCCTTGGCTGGGCTGAGCCACTGCCAGCCTGTTCCAACTCTGCAGGGTTCATCTGCTTCAGTAAAATAAAGCTGGGGTGTCTGCAGGATGCAGTACCTTGGGATCTTGTTGGGCTTGTTTTCTGCCCTCATGTTGGAACTCACTTGTTTAGGGAGAATAACTAAAACCAAATTAATTCAGGACATTCAGGTCTCGGCCACCTGGTCAATCAGATCTTGGTCGGGAGGTGACACCCAGCGTGAGGCCAGACTCCCGTGTGTCTGACTTCACTGTTATTTCAGGTCTGTGAGGCTCCAAGGTTGACAACTATCAAGAACAAATGCTGATGCTGCACCCGGATCAGGGCAACCCCTGAGATCAATCCAAATTGGGGATAAGCAGCCCTGGGAGAAGGAGCTGGGGGTGCTGTGGGTGGGAGCTGGGACCCAGAACACCCGTGCCCTGTGCTGAGCCCCTGGTGTGGGCAGCAGGGAGAGGGGTTCTGTCCCTGTCCCTGTGCTCAGGTGAGACCCCACTGCAGAGCTGCCCCAGCCCTGGGGCCCAACACCAGAAGGAGAGCTGTGTCCAGAGGAGGAAGCCAAATTGATCAGAGGGATGGAGGAGCTCTGCTGGAGGAAAGGCTGGGAGGAATGGGGTTGTTCAGCCTGGAGAGAAGAAGCTTTGGGGTGACCTCATTGTGGCCTTCCAGGGTCTGAAGGGAGCCTGAAAGAAAGATGGAGAGGCTTTTTACAAGGGATGGGTGATAAGGGGAATGGCTTCCCTGCAGAGGGGCGGACAGATGGGATATTGGGAAGTCGTTCCGGAAGGGTGGGCAGGCCCTGGCACAGGGTGCCCAGAGAGCTGTGGCTGCCCTGGATCCTGACAGTGCCAGGGCCAGGCTGGACTTGGGGCTGGGCAGCCTGGTCTAGCAGAAGATGTCCTTGCCCATGGCAGGGGTTTGGAACTGGATGATCTTTAAGGTCCCTTCCAACCCAAACCTTTCTGTGATTCTGTGATTACTTTTTCTCCTAAAACCATGGCTGGCTGTTAGATAACAAGGAATGGCTGCCAGCCAGCAGGGAGAGATCCTTGTTTAGAGATCTGTTCCTTGACAGTAAAGGAATGAGGTTGCCTGAGAAGGAAAGCAGCACACAAAATTAGAGGCTGACACCTTTCCTCCATGTAATTAATATCATTGGGTTTAAAAGCATTCTAGAGAGAGCTGAAACCATTCCTCATTTGTACAGCTGCAGGCAGTAAGTTCTGTGCTATAGGAATTACCCCAATGCTCAGACTGGCAATGGGAGCATTTCCTTCATTCCTGGAAAGACCAGTAATGGGAGACATTCAGCAGGAGACACAGCAAAATTTGTTTTCTCTGCTCTTTTGCTGCTAAAGAAATACACTGCCATGAATTACTATTTCAGGACATTTCAAGCACTGAGGATCAGGAGGGGTTTATAAGAAAAAAGGTGTTTTCGGAAGAGGGTGGTGCATTAACCTTTTTAGTTGCATTTTTAATAGAGTCGGTTTGGAAATTGATGCATCTCTACAGAAAATCCATAGATGAAGCAGAAACAAGGAAATTATTCAGGACAGGACTATTTGATTGCACTGCAAGAGAACAGAAAAATGCTGCTGAATGGAAATGTGAGTCATGAACTCACTGCCCTCAGCATTGCCAGACCCGAAGATGGAAAGGAACAAAAACAATAAAGGAGAACAAAAGAGAGAACAATCTGATGACATTGCATTTGGAGTAGGCATGTTTGTAAATAAGAAGGCACAACATGGACCAAAAAAGAACTTCACAGTACTTGTGGAGGGTGACAATGGCAAAGTAGTTGTTGTTTAAATGCTTTGTCCAGAGTTTTGGGGTATGAACTGGAGGTGTCATGACTCCTCATAGAATGATACCTTATTGATAAGATTTTCCTTGTTGTAGTAGAAAATATCCTGTGAAGCCATTCAAAACATGTAACTGAACAATTTCATGGGGTACAATAGGAATTGATGTGATAGGAGCACAGAAGGATCCAGTGTGGGGTAAATGTGCCCTTGACAACTCAGAACATGGAAATCTCTTTCTGGAATGGAAACTGGGAACACAAAACAGTTTTTACTTAATTACCTTTCATGTTTGCAATCTCTAACGAAAACTCTATGTTCTCTTTTTCTCCCTCACACACAGAAGCTCACATGCATGCTGCTGGTAATATGCAAAATCCTTTTCCTACTAATTATTCCTCACAACGAATAATTATGCAGAAGATGGAATGGATATTTTTCTTGGTATTTATAAAATACCCTCAATAGGTTTCCAGCAAACACTGCTGTGTTTCTAGCCATCACAAACTACCTACAGTGTAGGTTTTGTTATAAAAGATGAAGTGGTATGCTAGAAGTGATTTGTGGTTAAGTATGTCTGGTATAAACCACATGACCACAGGAAATGGGCCAAGTAGCCCTGCACAGAGTCACTGGGAGACAGCTAAGTCGCACTGTCCTGCTCTAACAGAGAGCCCAGAACTTTGCCCAGAAGGTCTAAACCTCTTACTTATTCCCATGTTTTCTTTTCCCTTTCTCTCTCAGCATTAAAGTATTTGCCTATCCTGTTTGAGCCTTAGCACATTAACATTAATGTAAACTGCATTAACACTTGCTTTTGGATATTGAGGAGATGGGAGACAGGTGAGGTACACACTTTCCAACAGAATTTCATTAGTGGACTAAACAGATCATGAAAATTTATTTGTTCACTGAAAACTCTGAGCTGCAGAAGCAATAGGCGACTATGGAGGCACAGAGTAAAGTCTGACTTTATAAACCATAGGTCTCCCCCAGATGTGCAGTGGGCCTAAAGCTCAGCCTTTCAGCCGAGACTGGAGATGTTTTTGTTAACTATGAGCTTGCTGCTCCAACAGATAACTCTGTTTCCTTAGCTTCAAGCCAGGATCTATTCAGTAGAGAAGCTTTATTTGAAAATGTGTATACTCAGCATTGGGGATGTTTTGCTTATGCTTTTGCCCAAACTGTTTTATAACGCCATGTGTCACCACTTTACTGCTGGGGCTTTTCCACAGGATGCCTCCTTTTATTCTTTGCTTTTCTAATCTTCTCTAAGCTTTTCTGGATACATCATTACAATGCCATCATTCCATGCTGCCAGCAGTGCCAGCAGGATGTGATTGAGTGTCTGCAGGGAGGGCTCGGAGCAGGCGATGGCACCTGAGGGATGGGCAGGGACTGAGCCCAGGGAGCTCCCCCTGCACAGGAGGCACAACTTGTGCCCTGGGCAGTGCCCAGCCCTGCACAGATTGTCCAGACAGGGGCTGGAGTTTCTTCCTTGGAGATATTCCAAAGCTGTGTGGGCACAGTCCTGTGCCCTGAGCTCTGGGATGGCCCTGCTGGAGCAGGGAGGTGGCACCAGGTGCCCATTGTGCTCCCCTTCTAACCGGACCTGTTCTGGGATCCTGTGATTATAACCAATACCTGTGATTATAACAAATACTGGTGGCTCTCTGGACACGGCTCTCAGCTGGAAGCATCCCTGGCTGCAGACATCGTGCTCCCACTCATTTTTCCACAGCTGCTTATTTCTACCTGCTCTTGCTGGGAACACAAAAACCATGTTAAAAGGAGTTGGACTCTTTAAGGAGGCTCAGGGGTGGCTTTATCACTCTCTACAACTCCCTGGCAGGAGGAGGCAGCCAAAGGGAAATTGGGCTCTGCTCCAGGGAACAGGGACAGGACAAGGGGAAACGGCCTCAGGCTGTGCCAGGGGAGGCTCAGGGTGGACATCAGCAGGAATTTCTGCATGGAAAGGGTGCTCAGGCCTTGGCAGGGGCTGCCCAGGGAGCTTTGGAGTGCCCATCCCTGGAGGTGTCCAAGGAAGGGCTGGAGGTGGCACTCAGAGCTCTGGGCTGGGGACAAGGTGGGGATGGGCACAGCTTGGACTCCATGGGCTGGGAGGGCTTTTCCAACCTCAGGGATCTTAGGATTACATGATTTGATGATCTATGTGTGTCCTTTTCAACAAGGATATTCCGTGTTTCAGTGGAAAAACCCACATGCCCCAAGTTGCCAACTCCTGCAGCAACCACCTGCAATCCCCTCACAGCATCACTACTTTACTTGGAGTGCAATTCAACCGATTTTTAGCCAAAAAAGAGCTAAAAACATGAAAGACCCTTCTTGGTTTTGGTCATCCATGTTGGAGGACAAAGCAAGTTCCGAGGGGAGCTGCAGCCCCCAGCAGCATTACTGGTTGGGGATGAATTTCTGCCATGAAGAAGCAACAAGAAAGAAAGTGTACTGACTTTCTAAAAATCTATCAAAGCCAAAGCTTCTTTAATAACATAGATAAGCACATCATGGCTGAAGTTTCCACAGAGCTCTGAGAACACGGAGATAGCTTTACAGTTTACTTCCACATCCCCACTTGCTCAATTCCCAGCATGGCCTAAGTCCAGGGTTTTGACTGAAGGGGTCTTGAAATTTACCTAATTTAAATGCTGATTAGACTACTTGGATGAATAAAACATGGTAGGGATTGTTGGCAAGTTTCTGCTGTTGCTTTATATCAATATATAGATTTTCTAAAACAGGATTCCAAGGGACAGCAGCACCTTCTGTTACCACTTGAACAAGGTGGATTTTTGGTAATAGTAAGCCTCGGAATCGATAATACATTGTACAATTGCAGAGAAGGAAGAGAAACAATTTTAAATTTTTCAGAACTAGCACATCTCAGACACTGACCACCAAGAAGAAGGTTATGTTGTCCTGAGCCCATCTGCTTCACAGGGCTTGCTCTTAGTTTTATACGAGAAAGACAACATACCTTGTCCCAGCCTCTCTTTCTCTACTGCAGTGGATCCAGATGTTCTGCTTGTACAGAGGAATTAAACCATTCCCCTCGTGTATATTGACTGTGTATTAACTTTCATGTTTTTATTGAGCTCCGTGAAGTCACTGAGGCTTCACAGAGGCAAAGCAGATGCAAAAATAGCTCAGAGAGCTCATGGCTCCCCTCAGGGCTCCCAGCACGGCCTCGCCAGAGTACGAGGGTTCTGCGGTGGGGCAGGCAAAGCTGTGAGGGGATAAAAAGGAGGAGACACTTCATGGAGGGGGAGCCGTGATGGAGCGGCTGAAACTGAGATGGAGCGGGTGAAGCTGTGATGGAGCGGGTGAAGTCGTGAGGGGACAGGTAAAGCTGTGATGGAGCGGGTGAATTCCTGAGGGGACAGGTAAAGCTGTGATGGAGCGGGTGAAGTCTGAGGGGACAGGTAAAGCTGTGATGGAGCGGGTGAAGTCGTGAGGGGACAGGTAAAGCTGTGATGGAGCGGGTGAAGTCGTGAGGGGACCTGTAAAGCTGTGATGGAGCGGGTGAAGTCGTGAGGGGACAGGTAAAGCTGTGATAGAGCGGGTGAAGTCCTGAGGGGACAGGTAAAGCTGTGATGGAGCGGGTGAAGTCCTGAGGGGACAGGTAAAGCTGTGATGGAGCGGGTGAAGTCCTGAGGGGACGAGTGACGCCGTGAGAAGCCATACTATGGCAGGCAGGCGAAGCCGTGAGGGAGGGACGGACGGAGCCGTGAGGGGCCGGGCAGATCTGGGCTGGGGCGGTCCCCGGGGAGGGTGAAGCCGTGAAGAAGCGGCCGCGCTCCGCCTCTTCCTGCGGCAGCCGCGCAGTTGCAGCCATGGCGCCTCGCCGGGACGCCGCTCTACTCCTGCTGTTCCTCGCCCTGTCGCCGGCGAGCGCGGGGCTGAGCGGCTACTTCGGCACCAAGTCCCGCTACGAGGAGGTGAACCCGCACCTGGTGCGCGACCCGCTGTCGCTGGGCCCCGGAGCGGGCGGGTCGCTGCCCGCCTCCTGCGCTCCGCTGCAGCTCCGCGCCGTGCCCGGCACGGCACCCGCTACCCCACGGCCGGCAGGTCCGCCGCTGGGCGAGCTGCCGCCGGCTGCTCCGCGGCCCGCGGGGACCGCCGCCTGCCCCGCCCCGCCGCGCTGGCCGCCTGGCCCATGTGTACGAGAGAGCCTGGACGGGCGGCTGGCGCCAGGCGGCGCATGGAGCAGCTGGCCGGCGCATGGCCGCCCGCTTCCCGCGCTGTTCGCCGCCCGCCGCCGCCTGGCGCTGGCCAGCAGCTCCAAGCACCGCTGCCTGCAGAGCGGGGCCGCCTTCCGCCGCGGGCTCGGGCCCACCCTCGACTTCGGTGGCGATGGTGAGTCCGATACACCCGCGCCCTTCCCTGGGAAGCCCCCGGCTCTCCCTGAAGGGCTGGCACAGTCTCACACTTCCTGAGGAAGCTCCCTGTGCTCTCTAAGGGGCTGCAGAAGTCTCCTCACCTTCCCAAGGGGCTCGGGGTGTTCCACACCCTTTACCGAGAGACTCCTGTGTCTTCCCCGAGGGAGCCCCATGCTTTCCCTGATGGGCTGGGGGTATCCCCCTGCCCTCTAAGGGAATCCTGCCTCTCCTGGAGGGACTCCCACTGCTCTTTGAGGGGGTGAAGGAGACCCGTGCCCTGACTGAGGGACTCCTGTGTCCTTTTTGAGGGACTGGGGCATGCCCCAACCTTCCCCGAGGGATTCCTGGCTCTCCCAAAGGGATTGGGGATGCCTCACACCTTCCCTGAGGGATTCCTGTGCCCTCAGGGAGGGGCTGGCAGAGTCCTGTGCCCACCCTTGGGAGCTCCATCCCTCTCCTGAGGGACTCCCATGCCCTCCCTGAGGGCTGGGAGAGCCTCGATCCAGCCTTGAGGGAGCACAATGACCTCCTTGTGGTGCTGGGGGACTCCTGTGCCCTTCCTGGGTGGCTGGAAGAATCCCACACCCTCCCTGACAGAGACCCTCCGATGCTTCCAGAGGGGTTGGGGGTATCCCCAGCCCTCCCCGTGGCTGATGGTAGCCATGAGACCAGTCCCAAATCCTCCATGCCCAGGTTGAGTGGGACCCTGCATCCCCTCCACAGGGACACAGCTGTAGTGGGCAGCCTGTCCCTTAGAGGTGGTGGCCACCTCCTGCTACCCCTGGGGATGATGGTGCTTCCTCTGATGCCCACGTTTGCTTTCAGAGGTGGAGGTTGAAGTTAACGACTCCCTGATGCGGTTCTTTGATCACTGCGCCAAGTTTGTAGCTCTCGTGGAGGAGAACGATGCAGCCATGTGCCAGGTGAACGCCTTCAAAGAGGGGCCTGAGATGAAGAAGGTCCTGGAGAAGGTGGCCAGTGCCTTGTGTATGCCAGTGGAGGAGCTAAACGCAGGTAAGGAATTCCTGCTGTGGGTGGCTTTGGCTCCAAGTCTGGTTGAGAACAGCTTCCAAGACATGTAGTTATGCAGAGTAGGTAGTTTAAACTGGCTGTGAATTGGAGATGTAGTCCCTAATTAAATGCATGAAACTGTAAGTCTGTGTTGGTGTTGCAGTAATGAATGGTTATTTAGTGGTCAGAAGAAAAACATGTTTGAAAGCAACTTTCCTGTAGATCAAACTGGTTTTATCTGATTTTGGAGGGATTTGAGTGTTTTCCTTTTAATTCTGCTTTCTGAAGGTGAAAACCATTGCTTGACCCATTACAAGTCAGGCACAGAGATGAAAAAGCAGGAGGCACAGACTTGTGTGTCTGTGTTCTAACTTGCCTGTCCAGAACAGAAATGCTGGGTTTCCCTGTGTGGTCAAGTGATGGGGAAAACTCCCCCAAAATAAGTGTTGCTGTTGGGATTGCATCTTTAAGCACATGATGGAAACAAAGTTCAGCATGGTGCTGCTTGTACTCAGCTGCTAATGTGGAGGGGGGTTGTCCCAGACCTCACACCTTCCCTGTGGTGACTCTTCTGTCCTTTGTGGTGATGAGGCTGTGCCAGTGGCTGACACCTATAACACATCAACAAATGTGCAGCATTTAATGTGAAATGCTCTTGTTTGCCCCTTTTAATGATGTAATGTGAAGAGCTTGCAGTCCAAAATTTGGATTTTGCACGGTAATTCTGTTAGACTGCGTATTTTTGGTACTTGGCCTTTTTCCTGCCTATTATTTATTGGATTTCATTGTTTGCATTGCCAAAGAGTAATGACAATTCATTTTAGAGGTGAGTTGAGAGGAATTTGCTGCTTGTGGAGCAGTGGTTAATGTCTTGCTTGTTTGTTGGATTTACTGCAGATCTTGTTCAAGTGGCTTTTCTCACCTGCTCATACGAGCTGGCTATAAAGAATGTGACGTCCCCGTGGTGTTCCCTCTTCAGTGAAGAAGATGCCAAGGTATGTGGGGCTTGGAGCAGGCTGGTCTAGTGGAAAGTGTCTCTGCCTGTTACATTGGGCTTGGAATGTGATGGTCTTAACGTTTCTTCCTAAGCCATTCTAAGACTTTTAATCTGGTTTTGTGGACTATCAGATCTCTAAACCAAATAAAGGCCTGTTAATAAAACCCAGCAAAACCCAGATAAATGAGGCAAATAGTTCTCTTCTTTCAAAAACATTTGATGTAACTTTTGATGTTCAGTAAGGTGCCCTCAAGGCTCTTAAGGAAATTTGCAGCCCTGGGAAATAGGGAAGACCTTTGTATAGGTAGGTGGTTGACTAAAGGGTGGGCAGCTAGGAATAAGTGGTCTTCTCTCTAAGAGGATCAGGGTCACGATGGGCTTCTGCTGGCACCTGCCCTGTTCAGTGTAGTTATAAATAACTCAGCAGGGAGTTGGGAAGCAACCTTAATATGTCAGGAAAGGAGCAGAGAACAAGGAGAGCACAGTGTGCTGTTGCATAATTCCAAGGCACAGTTCTGTCTGAGATGTGTGCACGTCTCTGGAATGTGAAAACAGACAAGCTGAGTTAAAGGTGTAGGATGTATTCTGTGAGGAGAATGATGAGTCAAAGGCAAAATCAGAAGTGCTGGAAAAGGGGTGGATAGTGGTTGTCTTGTGATGTACAGCACCTCACCTAAGTGTAGCCACATACTGAATTTGGTGGCTCTTTGGTCTCATCTGTTGTCTGGTTTTATGCTGAAGTGTTTTCAGCTGGAACCCTGATGTTTGTGATTGTTTGGGGTTGCTTTTGTGTCATTGCTCCAGGCCATGGAGCTCTTTGTTTTCCCTTAGTGCAATAATGAAAACGTGTGAACTCTGGCTTTAGGTGCTGGAATACCTGAACGACCTGAAGCAATACTGGAAGAGAGGATACGGATATGACATCAACAGTCGCTCTAGCTGCATTTTATTCCAAGATATCTTCCAGCACTTGGACAAAGCAGTGGAAGAAAGCAAAAGGTAAATCAAAAGGCTTCCATGTGTTGGAAATGAGCTTTCTGTGGTCAATCCTGAGCTGGATTTCCTGTGAATACAATTTCATTACTTTACTTCCAAACTTGGCAACATTAGGAGACTTGGAGCGGTATTGCTTTAAATTTTCACTGATGCTCTTGTGTCCAAAGAATGTTTTTCCATCTGTTAACTTGCTGATCCACATGGGTTTCAGGGGACAGCCAGCTGCTCTCCAGTAGTGGTGTTCTGTTCCTGCACAGTTTGAGAGGACCCCATTGAGTTAAAACATTGATTCTCTTTTTTTTTTTTTTTAACTAAAAATGTCCTTATGAAAAATAATTTGTTGCTTAAATGTTAATTTAAAACCTTAGGTAATGTTTAAAAGGTTTTAGGTTTAAAACCTTAGGCATGTTCCTTAGGTAAACTGAATAATGACAAAATTAATATTTTATTGATCTGTCACATTAATTAGTACCATAGCAGATCAGCATGAAAATGTTTATAGAAGTACAGAATATCAAGGATAGGGCCATAAGATTGTATAATGCAAAGACAGTGATCTATTTTTTTCTCTTTTAGTGTGATTTCCTCATTGAACTGTAACAGCCTTTCAGTCCTTACATTATATGCGCTAATTGCAGCTATGTGTCTCAACTGTGTATAAAACATCCCTGTAAGTTAAATAATAACAATTTAAAAAGCCCCCCCAAAAAAGCTGTAGTTGAAAGAAAGAGGTACAGATGAAGATTTCTGACTTACTTGGAGCTGAATGAGCAGTTTGGAAAGTGGGAAGAGCAGGTGTCTGAAGCAGAGCTCCAAAGGATTGTGGTGACTTCAACCTGTCTTTCACAATTGGCCATGAAGTTCAGTTGCAGTACCTGGGGCTCTCGCGTTGTGTTGCCATTATAGAGGGAAGCAGGCAGTGAGTGTAAAGGATCAGCACCCTAAATCTTGCAAAAATTCCAAGCTGGGTGAGCAGTCAGTTTTCAGGATGAGCATCATCCTAAGCAGGAACCGGAAAGCTGAGGTAGCAGAGTGCCGCTGGAGTGTGTTACTCCCTTCCACAACGGAAGGTGGCAGTCATAAAGCACTGGAGACATGGGAATAAACTGGGTTGGGTAACCCTGGAGAGGATGTGGGAATCTGTCTCAGCCACTGTATTGGAACAGCTTGTCTCTCTTGGAATCTAGGGAGAGGAGGTGCAGCTAATCCTGTTTCATCTACGGAGAGAGATTTAGCTCTTTTTCATCAACGGAGAGAGACATCCTGAGGGAGTGTGAGAGTACAAATGAAAACAGAACATACAAGTAAAAAAAATGCTTGACTCTTCTTTCTTTTTATGATGATGGTCAGCATCAAGGATGCAGGTTAAATATTTTTGCAGCAGTTTCTTACTCAGTGAATTTCTGTGATGATGAGATGTCTTTCAGTGGAATGTTGTTTCAATTTGATGGTATTTAATATTAATTTATAACTGACTGCTTGCTCTGAAAATTTAAGAACAAGAAATTTACTTCCAGGGCATTAATTTTTCTCCAAGATCTCTTTCCTTTTTGGAAGGCTTAGATGGGCCGATCCAGAAGTAGAAAGGGAAGCATTTCTCTTCTAGGAAGAAGCTGAGGGATCTGGAGTCTCTGTTCTGCTCCAGCTTTGGCAGTGGAGAGCAGTATTGGCAATGCTGTATTTTTGTAGTATACTTTATGTATTTATGTCCAATAGCTTTGTCTCATTTTCATTCCCCATTACAGTGAAACTAAAAAGAGAAATCTCGTCTTTATTGTGACAACCCTATTTCTTCCATGAAATGATTGTTGACCATGCAATCTGCTCACCAAACTTAGTTGTCTTATCAAAGCTTACTTTTATTTCTTGGGTGGAAAACCCTTCCTGCTGATTACTCTATCCTTAAGAATATGAGGAAGGCATAATAAATACCTATTGCGAATTAGTCCCACCTTCAGTTTGCAGTGCAAAAGCTTCAAATGTTTTTAGGATCTTTCATCATGTGAGTTCCAGTATAACTCTTGGATTTAAACTAGCAATGGTCTCTTCTGTGTAGGTCTTGCTGTAAAGCAAGCTGGTGTTAAAAGCTGTAAAAGGGATTTTCATTCTGTGATTGCTTTTGGCAGCTGCCCCCTTCCAGAGTGCCAGTGGAAGGGTGGAATATCTATTCAGGAACTTCTGAATGATGTTGAGTTTGTCAGTAGTTGTGTTAATGACCACCTCCTGTTAGCCCAGTGCACAGGCCCTGCTCCTCTGCATCCCCAGCAGCAATTAAATATAAATAGCTAATAAAGGTTAATTCTTCAGTAGAAAGTATCTATTCCTTTAGACCTTACCATAGGATCAGTGGACCTTTTAGGACCACATTCCTCCTCCACACCTCCTTACTAGTGTGTGAGGAAATGTCATGATCACATTTTTAGGGAGAAGTTGGGGGACAGGACTTTGTCTTCCATACAAATTTTCTTAATTACAGAAAAAAATGAAATGTATCACAAGAGATGTATATAAAATGAAAACATTTTTGCTTAGGATATAAACTTTTAACCAAAGTTTCACTTGTTCCGTACCAAACCCATGTGATTTGCTGTACTGCAATGACAGAGAGGGCAGTTGTTTTATGTTTTCACAATTATGAAGTGCTTTATGGACTAAAACTGTTTCTTTCCCAAGTGTGCCTGCTAGGGATAGAAAATAGCCAGGGAAACTAGTGGAGAATTATTTTTCACTGCTGATTCTCTCAGCAGTTTAATGAGCAGTACTCTGCCATCAGCGAGCTCTGTGTGTGTTGATTAGAAATCGAGGTATTTTGGTAGATAATGCAATATGAAGCGGCTCATCTGATTTTAAAAACCTTTGCAGCTGCACACTTGGCAGAGGTAGATTTGCAAATAAGTTGTGGCACACTTTAGGCGTATCAGCTATTCACTGAAGCTGTTTTAGATTTTCTTTTTTTTTTCCTTCTAGCTTCAAATATTTGACAAGTCTGCTCTTCCTGCTTGTGGAAGAGAATATTAAATACTTGTTATTGCTTGTACTGTCCAAATGGATTACCATAAGGCTCTGGAAACTGGGAGACATGCTTTGTGCAGCCACCTCAGTATTTACAGTCTATGTTGATACTACCAGCCCAGCTGCACATGTGCATTGCAAAATATTTGGTGTTGGTTTCGTCAGAGAGAGTAAGCAGGTTCAAGGTATTAAAAAAAGACTTATTTGAATATGGTTCAAGATCAAGTGAAGGTGATCTTAGTGAGTTATACCGCAAAGCTATATGGTAAGCAGGCTAAATGGCAATTTATTGGTAGTTATTATTGTTCCGTGTAATTTGTAATTTGCCTTCCTCTTTGCAGGTGACTTCCCAACACAATTGGTAACCTTTCAGGAGTCATTTACTGCTGTGCTCTAATCGCCCCTTCCAAAGCTATGACTCAGTACAAAGGAATATAATGGGTGATCTAAAAACACTTCCCAGTTCAAAACCCTTTTTATAGTATGTACAAAGGGAAGTGAGCAAAAGGCTTTTACGTATGCAGTAGCAATGAGGTAATTAGATTCAAAATCCCCTTTTGCTCATATTGAAGACATTCAGTCAATTCTTTTATTAAAACCCCTTCACTGCTGCTGAGATGACTTTCATTAATGAACAGTCTGTCTCAATCAGCGGCTCTATCATAGCGTACAGTTGGCTTTGATTGCTCCATCTTTCAAAGGTGGGACTTCTGACATGACTGAAGAGTGCTTTTGGGGAAGCCAGAGGTGTGAAATTCTCCACCACTCCTTGTGGCATGTTCAGCAGCCATCCCTGTGTCTGCATTTCTGAAGTGTGGATGTTTGCTGACTTCTCTTATAGAGAGAGTTAGGCAGCCCAGGGCATTTCCCTTGGGAATGTGGCCATTCACCTGTCTGCCCAGAACTAGAGACTTAAAGCATTTCTTGTGCCTTTCAGACTCCCCAGAATGTCCTTAATCTCATGTTAATTACTTGATACGTGTTTGCTCAGGATTGATCTGAAAATGTATCCTAGCATTATAGTCATACCCTTGTACACAAGAATGAAAAACCCAAATGAAATAGTACCCAGGCAAGTAACAGACAAAGGAACTGGTCTGACCAGTGTCCACCTTGGGCAGGAGGGGTTTGACAAGTGGCATCAGCTTCTTGGTTTGGTTTTGGTTTGTGATGGATCAACATTGAGCATTAGGGTGGTGCTGCTGCAGTTGATGTATTTCACCTCTGAGGTTTGAAACAATGGGAGAGCTGGGATCAACCAGGAAAGAGCCTCTGAAAGTACAGCAGCTCTGTAGTGGAACACAAATGATGCCCAATTAACTTGGAGTGATTAAGTCTTGCAGGACTAGATAAGTGCCTTTTAATCAGGGTTTTTAATGAGTTTTGTGTAGTCCAGTCAGCTTCCCTAGTTTGTTTTTGTCATGAGTGAACTTGTTCCTTGTTGCAACAGAAGGAAATTTTTTTTTCTTGTCAGTATTAGTGGTGGCATTTTTGTTGTTAGTGCTGGTTCTGGAAATGATTGGCTGTCTTCTCTTCTGCTATTTGTGGTGGAAGTTTTGACATTTGAGTACTTAATACTATTTGGCAGGGTTTTTTCATTTTAACTTGTTTTCTTCTTCTGTTTGGTGATAACCTTCTTAGCATCACCACTGTTAAGTATTTCTGCTGCCTTCTGAATCCCATCACTGCATTCCACAATCACTGCTACTTCCTGATATGTTTAGGGTTTGTTCATCTCTTTTTTCCCTGAAATAAATCACAGGGGGAAATGGGAAATCTGGAAACAAGTTTTGGAGTCCTTTGTCCTGGCTTTATTAGAGAGAAAAGGGACAGAATGTAGTCAAAGCTTGCTTGTTAAACAGGTGTTAAGACATCTTTGCAGTTGAGCCAGTTGAGCTTTGCAGCTGGATATGTTTCTTATTCCGCTGTTTCTTGGGGTTTGGGTTATCTCTAACTGGAAGTCACATCAGTGCTTAGGGAAATAAACTTTGGTTAAAAGAAAGTTCACTTTTTCCATATGGACTGTCAGGTCTGGGAAGAGTAAGAATGATTTGCTCTTGAGGATGGGTGAACTGGTGCAGAAGATTCATGGTTAAACCCAAATCTGCTGAGATCCAGGAGAGCTAGGATTTGCCTGGATGATAAATCCCACATCTGTGCCTTTTCCACAATGCTTTTTTTTCCCATGGTGACACTTGGCTTTTGGGCTTGTGGTGCTGAATTTTTCAGTACTGTCTTCATTTTCAGCTGTGGTTGAATTTACTTAGAAGGTAAAAAAATCATAAAAAGCCAGTGCGGGCAGTTCAGGAGCTGGCATGTCTCTCCAATGAACCCTGTTTAAGCTCGGCCGAGTGAGAGCCCCTTCTGCTCACTTGGTAGTACCCCATGGAATGAATATGAAACCAATCACTTTCAGACAAGCTCCTAATATTTTATGGCAGAATTTTATGCACAGGCCCTTCATCTCCCTTCAAAGGTGGGAATGAGATGTACTCAGTGGAATTTCCCAAGCCATGTACTAGTAAATAAAGAGGAGGGGAAAAGTGGATTGAAATATCATTAGCAACTGCCAGGGTACGGTGCTGAGAACTTTGATTCTTCCAACATGACACTGAGTCATTGATTGATGGGGAGGCAAATTGAGTGTGGAAACATCAGGCCTGCCATTTAATATTTTATTAGCCTGGGCTACTGTTTATCAGTGTTTTGTTGCTTGTTCTGTCTGTCTTTATCAGAAATGCAGGGGCAATGGTAACCTTTGCCTGCGTATATTCCCTGAAGAGCTAATCTGTCGTCATTTCCCCCACAATTAAAAATATTGGTGTTTAACCCTGATGGCCATTTTTATTATCATTGCTGGATGATAGGAAACCACATCTGAGATGGAGCCCTGACCCTGGAGACTAAACAGGGAGTGCTGGAGCAGTCTGGGAAGTCATTTGCTGAGGGAGCTGGCAAGCTGTGTTAAAGAGGCTATGGAGAGCTCAGGATTGTGTCGTATCAGGAAACAGTTTTAATCTTCATCAAACTAATCCAGTGGGATAGCTCTGAGTGGGAGAGGTTTGTTTTGCCTCCCAAGGTGCTTTGGCCTGTTGGCATGAGGATTTCATGAGATTAAAGCAGGTGTAGGAAAAACTCAAGTTGTGCTAAGAGTGAACACCTTGTTTAGTCTTCTTTTTGTCACTTTTTTCCTTGTTCTTAAAAACTTTCCCTAAAAACTTGTCTATGCTGTAATTTGTTTTCTGCTTTGCAAGCATATATCTTGCTGGATTTTTTTGTGATTTTTTTGCTATATTTTGTGATTTATTTTCATTTCAACATTCCTGTTTAGTAGCAGCTGGAAAGTAAAGCCAAATGTTGCTTAAAGCCAGCATTGATA
>CM019219.1:30538920-30586555 GCA_009741485.1 Malurus cyaneus samueli
ATGAAAATACAGATAAATAAGGGAAAAAATTTAAAAATCAGCTCCAGGAGAGAATCAGAATTCCAGGCCAATCTTGTAGAAATAATGCTGCAGGCTGCTGAGCACCTTGATGAATATGATACATCTGAGAAGTGTTAGGATGGCTCTTAAAGAGGAAAACATTCCTCTTTGGGGGCATCAGCAAGTATAAAATAGGGTTATCTGGCTGACCATAGTCATGATTGCCAAACCTCTTTCTCAACAGGTTTCCTTATCTAAAGAAATTAAGCAGATGGGGTTAAGGGGAAAGGTCCTTACATGGGGAAAAAAAAAAGAAAAAAATTGCAAGGAATGGAGGGTAAGGACAGCTGATTGATTTTTCCTAGAAGAGATAGAGCTGGAAACATCTGAAATGCTTGAAATGTTGTAAATGCTCGAAGGAAAAAGAGGTGACAAGTTCAGTGGCATTACAAATGTGACAGTTTTACTCAAGATAAATCAGATTGTTTGTACTGGGAAGTTTATGATGGAACTTGGTGAGACTGACTGGACTGGAAAACTGCAGAGCTGTCAAGTAATCCACACAGGGAAAATTATCTTACCACCTGTTAGATAGAATCTGGGAGAACTTACTGCTCGGGCTGAGTTATGAGGTTGTTGTAGCTGTCTGGAGATATCTCAGACTCCAAACAAATGGGGTTTTGAACAGCCTGGTCTATGGAAGGTGTCCCCACCATGGCAGGGGGTTGGAATGTGATGTTCTTTAAGGTCCCTCCCAATCCAAACCATTCCATGTTGGATATGGGGAATTGAGCAAACAGAGAGCTCATGGGTGCAGCATGGATTTGTGATGTAGCTTGTGGTTCTTGAATATTGTACATTCTGATATACTTATCTAAAGGGATATAGCTCATTTGGCAAATTGTGCAAGTACTAAGGTAGGATTTCTCAAGAAAAGAAAATTATTGCAAAGCTAGAAGTAAAAGGGATGGGACACTGCATCTACAAACAGAAAAAAATAAGAGCAGTGTATGAAGCTGTGCAACTCCTTGCCACAGGATGTTGTGTGTGCTAGAAATTTGGATTTAAGGAGAGATAGTACATGGATTTTAGGAGAGGTTTGGCAAAGGAATGATTCATGAGCTAGAAGCCATATCTGGCCCAGGATATTCCTGAGCTGGAAATTGCAGGAGATCAAAGGAGTGGCTGCCTGTCTCCTTCCATAGGCATCTGTGTCTTACTGCTGTGACAGGGGGATGGGATTGTGTGCTAAAACTTAAGAATACATCCCTGCAAGTGTGTGTGGAGAGGCAGGATACACATGAACTGGTCAAATGGGTAAGAGAAGGAAGGGAGGAAAAAGGGATTCAAGGATCCAAAAGCTTTACAATTTTATGGTGAGTGAAGGGCTCATAAGTAGCAAGGGGAGAACATAGGCAGAAACAGAGATTTTGGAGGAGCTGAAAGAGTGTGGTGCAGCAAAGGCATAGGTGGAAAAAAAGTGTTACGTCCTCTGTAGGGAATCTTTCTGTGGTTTGAATGCTGCTTCTTTTGAATGGGAAGCAGAGGCAGGGTTTGGAGATGTTTTTTTAAGGGATGTTTTGCCTAAAGAGAGAGTCTGAGGAGTGGAGTCAGAAGGTCTCAGGTTCACCAGGAGCACAGCACAAAGTGTGTGCTGCACGAACACCATGGCTATGGTGAGCTGGAATAGCCCATCCTGGGCCAGCACTGAATTCCTGCTGAGCTAATCAAAGTTCCAGTCCACAGGGAAGTCTCCCAGTTAACCATTTTTCCATTGCTTTGGGTTGGAGCGGCAGAAACGCCTCCTTTTCAGGCCAATCAACACGTGTCTCCTCAGAGCTAAACCTGTATTTACATGTGCTAGATCAAGTGACCTGGGCCACTTGGAAATGGTCCCCGAAAGCCATCATCCTTCTCTGGAACAAGGGTCAGATTTTCCTCTTGGCTGGTGCTTCCTGGCACAGTAAGCCAGCTCTTATCTCCCCTTTGGCTGAGTGGTGTGTAACCTTTTGTTACATAAGCTGTCATAATTCATGGCACCAGTCAGTGGCCTGACTCGCTGACCTGTTACTGAGGGAGCATCATCTTCTTTTGGATTGCTTGGTGTCCTCAGGAATTAATAATGGCAGTGTTCCTGCTGCTCCTTTGGGCTGATAAACTGGGGAGGAATGACTGTTTTCCTGCATCGCTGGATCACTGACTAAATTTGGTAAATGTTGCTGATGATTTGAAGGAGACTTGCGTCTAATGAAGGGCTTGACTATGTAAGGGAGCTCCAGACCCTTCCCCAGCTCCAGTCTGTTCCCTGTACACACTCCTGGGCTCTCTGGCCGGGAGGGCCCAGACCTGGACACAGCTCTTGAGGTCGCTCAGCAGCTCCAGCACAGGGGACAGTCACTGCCCTGGGCCTGTGGCCACCCCATGGCCAGCACAGCCCAGGGCCATTGGCCTCGTGCCCCCCTGGGCCACCCTGGGCTCCTGTCCAGCCGCTGGCACAGCACCCCCAGGGCCTTTCCCCAGGGGCCCTTTGCAGGGCTTGGGCTGACCCCAGGGCAGGACCTGGCACTTGGCCTTGTTGAACCTCACTGCATTGGCCTCGGATCAGTGCTTGGCCAAAACTTAGGAAGCTGCATTTAAAATGTCTGTAACATAGGGAAATTCCCAAACAGGTTTTTCTCAGGAGTAACACAAATTCAAGATGCCCTTCAGCTGTGGTTGCTGGTGGCTGCGCAATGTGTTGGTGTTCTGTTTTAAAGCGCAGGCTCTTGTTCATCCCTTTTGCTTCTTTTCTTTTGTAGTTCCAAACCCATTTCTTCACCTTTGATTGTCCAAGTTGGGCATGCAGAGACTCTGCAGCCCCTGCTTGCCCTGATGGGTTACTTCAAAGATGACGAGCCTCTCCTGGCCAACAACTACGCCCGGCACGCGCAGCGGAAATTCCGCAGTGGCCGCATCGTGCCTTACGCAGCCAACCTGGTGTTCGTGCTCTACCACTGCGACCACGTGAACGCCTCCCAGGAGGAGTACCAGGTACAGCTGATGCTCAATGAGAAACTGCTGGCCTTCCATCATTCCAATGAGACCATCTCCACCTACGCAGACTTCAAGGACTACTACAGGGACCTCCTGGAGAACTGTCACTTCAAGGAGGAGTGCGAGCTGCCCAAAGTCAACATCACTGCGGTTGACGAGCTGTGAGAGAACAAAACAGAATGAGTGTTCTTCAGACTGGTCTGGGTTCAGTTCCATAAGCATCGGGAACAAGCACTTTGGATGATTTGCTGCTGCTGTGCTGACTTTCTAACCTTGCAGTTTCAGGGGGTTGTCTCAGCTCAGTGCACTGATTTCTCTATTGCATAAGCAGAGTTGCAAAAACACCTGCTGTGACAGGGAAGTTGTTACAAATGCGTGATGCAAGACACAAGTACCTGGGTGTTTATATGTACAAATAAGCTGATTTCATTGGTCAGTGCTGTTATGAATGCGACATGGATGAATTTAAGAGCTGGGGCAGCTTCTATTTTATTTGATCTCAAAGTGGTTGGACTGATTCAGTATTGCTTTGTGCTGCCTGTGTTTCTAGCTGCTGTTTTCCTGTGCCACGCATGAAATACTTCAAACCTCTTTTTGATCTTTTTCCCAAGCTTCTAGAAGGGAGAGGGTACGTAGTTCTTCTCCACAGCTGCACAATTTCTGCCTGGACAACACCATCTCTTTTTGGGGCATTTTAAAGCAGGAGGAGTTCCTGCATGCATCACCTGCTTGAAAAGGGGCAAGAAATTAAAAGTCTTAAAGGCATCATCGACCCATCCTGCATAGCAAATTAGTCTCCAGGGTAAGTAAGTTATCTTTTAAAAGAGGTAGAGAAAAAGGTGAGGGAATGGAAAGTAGTTACTCTTCCTTCAAGGTGCTCTGGGACATGCAGCAGTTGTTCTCTAAATAATCTGGAGTGTCCTTTCACTAACACCATCCATTTCTGGTGTTATTTGGGCTGGGACATTCAGGTTAGGCTGTGCCATGGTTCTGACTATCTTGGTCCTGGCCAGGTGCTGGCAGTTTTCCTACCAGCTCTGGCTGGAAGGCCACTCTGATGTCTCCAGCCTCCTGCTTGAAATGGAATTGTTGCTAACTCTAAATCCAGTTTTTTTAACTGTATAAAGATTGAGCTGAGACTTTTGCTAACTTGAAGACGTCAAACACGCTGTCACTTATGTAGGCCTTATATATTCATTGTGACACCTTGCTTTTGAAATGCAGCTGGTTTTGAAGGGTTGAATTGCCTAAAAGGACTGGTGATCTTTTAAAGCAACTGCACTTTAAGTTCCCTTATTCCTGAAAGCTGGAAAGTACATTTAAGTTCTGCACTGTGGTAGCAAAAGGAAAACTGAGGATAACTGATGAGTAATGTTTGAGCGGAGTCAGATGAAAGCTCTTTCATCAACTGCAAGGGAATGAATGCTTGACCAAATTAGCCCAAAGCAGATCGAATTATGGATTTATGGTGCTGGTAGCTCTTGAAGTGTGCACTCTCACCCTCTAATGAGTGTTCCAGAGCTCACTCTGTACAAGTGGGGTTTGTTTTGCTGTGTTCCCTGGGCAGGAGGTGAAGGGTTGGAATAAGTGATTACCACAGCATAGCCTGCAGCAGTGGAGGGTATAAATGTCTATAGTGCACCTGATAAGTCCTTTTTGTAGGCTCACCCCCAGAACTGGGAAGTTAACTGCTGCACAAACAAAAACTGAGGAAAGGCCAAAATCCAAGATGAGGAGTTACTTAGTGTATGGGGTTTTTTAAAAAAAATTTCTTGAGAACTCAGCCTTTTGCCACTTTTTTCCTCTTAATATGCCTTGTGTAAAAGCACTTCAGGTTTACATACTTGTACGTTAAGGAGCAATTAAACACCTGGTTTTTGCTGTTGTTTTCTGAGTTAAGGGACTCTCCCTACCTGTGGTTGTAGAGCCCTGTTTTGTTAGTGCACATCTGCCACAGAGACAAAGAGATCACTGAAGACACTGATTCAAATATTTCAGCACTTGTCTGTGTTAAATCTGCAGCTCTTTCTGGAGCTGGTGGAATGGTTAGGGAGGAGTTCTGTGCTGCAACAACCAGAGGAGTGTAGGTCAGGATAACTGTCAACCCCTGCGTGTGACTTTGCTGCTTGATCACCTTTGCATGTCTCCTTTTTCACGTGATCCATCTTGAGACTAAGTCAACTGATGGTAATGGTTGTGACAGATCCCAGGTAGGAACCTTTTTGCAACATTTGAATCAGGCTGCAAAGAAATGAGCCTTTGTTTGAAGGCAGTTAAGTTTGGAAATAGCAGATACGAGAGTGAGAAAATCCACCTTTGAACAAATATTTTTTTCTGTGAGTCAGTGATGATTCATGAACAGAAGGGATGAAAGCCTGACTATGGGAAATGAATGGAGGATTCTGTTGTCAGTTCAGCAAGACTGATTTTAAGACATCATATTTGTTAAAAGATAATCCTTCTTCCTTATGGAGGGAGGAATACATTGCACTTGATTGCTTTTTTGAGCGTGTGCCAGATGAGGTGCAGGAATCAAGAAGTTCCTTCTATTGTGGAGTACCCTTTGTTTGGCCATTAGCAGGTTGATTGTGTGTTTATATTCTGTGGATGATTGCTCAGAAGCTGTTCCCTATTTCACCTTGGAGTACAAGTCCATCACACCCCCAGTGTAACAGATCTCTTCAGTGGCTGTCAGCAATTAGCTGGGAAGAAAAATGTGCTGGTGGGGCTCTGATGTGTGTTTAGAGGATGCTCTGACTCACTCCTTTGGCAAAATTTAGAGGCTCAGTGTGGAAATTTTCCACCATTGTAGCACTATAGAAGTGCTGGGAGATGTAAATACTCCAGGCACTTATTCTGGTTCTGAGCACTGGGGAGGTGACTTCACTCTGATCCTTTTATCTAATAAACATAGGCTTTTGTTTAGATACTTAAAATAGAAAACAGAAATGGATCAAAGTATTTCTACAAAGTTGGGCACTCATTCAGTGTGTGATGTTTCATTGGGCTGCCACATCTGGCAGTGCATGTTCCTACATACTGCAAAAGTCCTCCAAGACAATGTTTCCCCCTCCCTGTGGCTCTGGAGGCCTCATCTCAGTCACCTGACACGGACTCTCTGCAATCTTTCTGAAACTAGAAGCTTTCACTGATGAAAAACACCAGTGTTCTTGGATGCTGGCCTTCAATACATGTGAAATACATTTTAATTTGTTAAATGTTGAATCTTTCTGGCAAGTGAATTTTTTCTGTCTAGTAAGAACTGCTTTTGTTCTGGTTAATGTCAAGCTTTCAAATGTAGATTTGTAATGATCTGGCACTAACTGGATGAATTTGGAGAACTTTTGGATTTTTTGTGCTGTGAAATAAAACCACACTTTTTTCATCTCTGAGCGGCAGTAATTACACAATCTTTGGTATCATGGCTGTGTTTTGCTTCAAAATACATTTGGGAAGTTGCTGTTACTTTTGTTGGTGTCTCTGATTATTTTAAGTCATCAGATTGCTTGGTGGGTAATAGAAAATGTCTTAATTTAGGTTTTTACTCTCACATTCTGAGGGGACTTTGTTTCCAGGAACCCTGGTTTAAAAAACAGCAACAATTTCCTGATGAGGTTTTTGCAGATGCAAAAAGGGTGTGGTGGCTGGAATGGCATCATCTTTGATTATGGCTGTTTCTGTGTTTTATATGAAGATTTATTAGCCTGTAAGACATCTGGGAAGTAGAAAACAATCGAGGCTGCTTCGTTTAAAACAGGAAAAGCCCCCCAAACTGTATAGTCACAGGCAAATGAGTGAAATGCCTCTCAAAGTAAGACATTACATAGAACTTCAGGGGAGAACCATCCATCCATCTCACTCTCTCCCTGTTTTTGAGGTCTATAATACATCTAAGAGTTGTTTATTGTCTAACTTTTCAAAAGGAAATCAGTATTGTCAGGTGCTGCTGAGGGAGGAATAATAGCTTCTCTTTAAATTGTTAAATTCTTGCTTTCATGGGCTTTAAATCACAGACTATTTCTCCTGATCTGACTGGACTCATGTCCTCCAAAGGGGGGTCAGGCAGGAGAAGGAGAATCACAGGGAGAGTCAGAACCCTTGGAGTTCTGGGGAGGTTTTTTCTTGCCACCCTTCCTCTTGCTCTGAATGTGCTGTCTCAGGGCCAGCTGCACTTCCATCACCTGCACTGTCAGGAGCTGGGGAGGCTGCCCTTGGGTTTCTTTGTTTTCAGCTCCTGCCTGTGTTTTGTGTTGCTTTGCCTGCTGGGGGTTGTGGGTGCGTTTTGGCTTTGACATGCTGCCACCTTCAAATTCATCTTGGTGAAGACTCAGCAACTCCTTTGTATCCAGCTCAGCGGCTGAGTGCTGGTTTTCTGCTTGATTTCTCAGGACTTGTGGTCCAGTAAGTAGAAAGCTTTTTCTAAATTGCTCTGTTTCTAGTGGTGTTAATGTTTTTGAAGAGGCTTTTCAGTGGCTGTGGAATACACGCCAGGCCAGAGCTGGGTGCTGCTTCCAGATCTGATACAGGGAGATGTTTGTAAAGACTGTGTGACTTTATTCCCTCCCTTGTTTGCTTCCAGAGGTGTAAAATGAAGATTATAGATAGATAATTGCATTTACAGCTAGGGGTCTTTTGTCTCCAGCTTCTTTCAATACATAAAATCTGGACAGAGGATGTTCAGGCTAGCAGCATGTGGGGTTTATGGTGGTGGATTCATTTATTTGTTTAATTTAACAGTTCCTTTGAGAAAGGGCTTAAAGGGAGCATTGTTTTTCTGACATTCTGCTGAAAGGTTAGAGCACACCTCTTACTGTGTTAACAGAAACAAATCCTGGTCTTCAGGAAAGGGATTATTGTGGAAGGGGTAGTGTGGAAGGAATGAAGTGAATTTTGTGTTATTTATTTAGGGGTCAGAAAAGCTCTGCAGGCTTGTCCACATTAGCCACCTGTAGCTCTCAAATGCTTCCCTGGCTGTGATAATAAATCCTGAACCTGTTCCAGAAAGAGAAGGTGCCCAGGTGATCCTGGGAAGCACTCCAGAAAGAGGATCCAGGTGGGATCAGTCTGAAGGTCCCTCAGCCTGGTGACCTCTGGCTTTTGGTGGGACATGGTGCATTCAGCAAACACATGGGGACAGAACAAACATTCCCCATAAACTCGTGATTGTGGCTACCGGGGGGCGGGGTTTGGGCTAATGAAAATGGATTTGTGTTGAGAGATATATATATTTCTCTTAAGGAATTTCTCTCCTCCATGGCTCTCCTGGTGCTTTCCTATCCCAAAGCCAGGATTCTGCCCCTGTGCTCAGGTGAGACCCCACTGCAGAGCTGCCCCTGTACCCAGCACAGGAGGGACCTGGAGCTGCTGGAGAGAGCCCAGAGGAGGCTCCAGGATGGTCAGAGGGATGGAGCAGCTCTGCTGGGAGAGCTGGGGTTGTTCAGCCTGGAGAGATCTCCCAGGTGACCCAATTGTGGCCTTGCAGGACCTGAAAGGACCCTGAAAGAAAGATGGAGAGAGATTCTACAAGGGCCTATAGTGCCAGGACACAGGGAATGGCTTCCCCGTGCCAGAGGGCAGGGCCATATGGGACATTGGGAAGGAATTGTTCCCTGGGAGCGTGGGCAGGCCCTGGCACAGGGTGCCCAGAGAAGCTGTGGCTGCCCCTGGATCCCTGGCAGTGCCCAAGGCCAGGCTGGACATTGGGGCTGGGAGCAGCCTGGGACAGTGGGAGGTGTCCCTGTCATGGCAGGGGTGGCACTGGATGGGCTGTGAGGTCCCATCCAACCCAAACCATTCTGAGATTCATGTGGCAGTAGGATATGGTAGATGCTGGAGCTCAGCTGGAGCTTTGGGAAGTCCAGCTTCTCTCCTTGGAGCCTCCTGCTGGACTTGAGTTTCAGCCACCATCCTAGGAGCTGTGATTTGAACATAGTGAGAGCTTCCAGCCTTCTCAGTTAGCAGAGTTAATTCCCATATGCAAATTCTGAAGCTTGGCATGTGCTCTGGAGCAGCTCTTGTGATACAGATCTTGTGTTTTCCACAACACCAGCAATTAAGCCTGTTCCTTGGACCACTTTACTTGTAGAGTTAAACTTCTTACATCCCACTGGTGCTATTCGGACTTTGATTTTCTTTTCCTCACATGGGTGGGGCTTACCTTGCTTATTTATTCCTTGTGCTGAAATCATTCTGTTCTTCTCATTGCTATCATTGCTACTTTGATTTTTGTTTTGGTTTTACCCTGTTCCTATAAATACATTCCTGGGCCAGACTTGCACACACTATTCAAGGTGAGGCTGTGCTGTCACCTTGAATAGGAGGGAAATGATGATTCTTGTGAACTTTCCTAGGTTTTTATTTCACACTTCCCCCGCACAAAATAGCATCCGAGAGGATATCTCTGTGTATGATGTATTGCTCCTTGTTGCTATTAATGCTATTTGCCGAGGATCTCAACAAATCTCTGAGGATTTTTGGTTGCCTAAAAATACTTCTGAAAATTGGAACAACTTTTCATTCTAATATTTATGAATGTGTCATATCCTGTATTTTTTAATTATGGTGGTTTGAAATGAATAATTGGGTTGTTAGAATAAATATGCAAGGAATGATGTAGAGGGAATATTTTCAAGCAGTCGGATAGATAGTTCTGCCCAAAGCACAGGCAGGTGGCTCTTCATCCTCTCTGATGCCATTGTTGTGCTGGATAAACCAGGACAGAGTTGGCTTTCTGGGCTGCCAGCACAAAAGGAAGGTCATGTCCAACCTCTCACCTTCCTCTCAATGTAGAAAATCCAACCCCCTAAGCTCCAGTTCCTGGTTTATGTGCCAGAAGAGAGATTTTGAAGTCCTTTGGGGTTTGATTTTTAGCCTGTAACATTATACTTGCCCTTTGTCTCCTTATTCTGTGTCCTGACATGGTCATTGATCTGTCTGATCCCTCTGGAGATGCCACCTGCATCTCATTTCAGCCTTTGCTTTGCCAGATCTGATAAGTTGGTCCCTCTTCATCTCTCCTGCTCACCTGACTTATTTCTTCTGTGTGCTGGCTCTTGTTTCACTTCAATTCTTTTGAACTGAAATGACCACAATTGTACTTGGTTCTCCAGATGAGGTCTAACAAATGGCTCACTGCTGGCAGGGAGATCTCCCCACCTCTTTCTTTGGGAAGGTTAATCATTAGGCCGGTGAGGTTTTTATATTTGGTTGGTGAGTGGCTGTTCTCTGTGGCCCTGGGAGGTTTTAGTTCCCATCTTCTGCTGCAGAACATTCTCACGGGTACCACGTGTCATTCCTTGTGCTTGGATTTGCAAAGAACAAATTTGTTTTGTTGCAATAGAAAGGGTGTCACTAATTATATCCTGCATTTCTCTTTTTGCCTGCATGTCTGCTGCTTTTATTAGCCAGTCCCTGCTTCCCCGGGGCCTCATGCTCCCAGCCTTCTCAAGCATGAAGCATATGCAGAGTCCTGCTGGGACTTGGCTTTGCAGAAATGCCTCTGGGGTTCAGATTTCATCTCACAGAACCCAGAATTATCAGACTGTTCTGCAGCCCTTGTGGGCCTTGGCATGACAAAGAACAGCACGTCTTTCCTCTCTAGGGAATGCAGGCTGTGCCCTCAACCCACCGACGAGGATGTTTGGGTTTACAGGGGTTGATTATCCCTGGGGATAATCAGGAGGTTCCCCCTTTGCCTTTGTTCTTCTGGGTTTGAGATCAGATGAGATGGATTTTCCAGTGTTCCCATGGAGAAGATCTCCCCTGTCTCCATCTCCATCCTTTGCAGCCCAAACTGGGAGGAAATGCCACTCCCAGTGTGCCATGGCCTGACTGTCCTGTGCTCCATGTCCCTGTTCAAGCAGGAATCAGGTGATGAATCAAACGGGTTCTGGACAAGTTCCGGTTCCTTCTTTCCTTTTCTTTTCCTTTCCCTTTCCCCCAGGAGGTGCTGCATCTGCTGATCAACCCAGCTTTGGGCACAGAGCTGGAGTCTGGGTGTCAAAGCCAAATCCGGGGGTGTGCTTGGAGCTTCCAGCTGCATGAGGCAAGACAAGGAATTGTGGAGGCTCATGTGACCTACTTCTTGAGCTCTCACACGCAGTGTACAGAGCGGAGAACTGAGCTGGACGAGACAGCTCTGCTGGTAAATGAGGAGTTGTTTCCATCCTGTTCAGCAGTGGAGAGCTTTCAGGAGTTTCTGATGCCATCATGGTTATTGGGACACTTTGCCCACAGGAACTGTGGCTGCCCCTGGATCCCTAGCAGTGTCCAAGGCCAGGTTGGACAGGGCTTGGAGCCACCTGGGATAGTGGAAGGTGTCCCTGCCCATGGCAGCGGGTAGGACTGGATGATCTTTAATGTCCCTTCCAACCCAGGCATTTCTATGAAAATCACTGAATAAAGTGCCCAACTCATGTCAAAATGAATAAATGACACCCTGATTTTTTTAGAGCTCATCACCCATACTTAGGGATGGCTTTTCTATGAGAGTCATAAAAAGTCTTCTCTAGATTATTCTAACAGCAGCAAAATTGAGATTGAGTTCACCAAACCAGAAGAAGTTTCCCTTCACGTGGTTTCTATATGAACAGTCATTTATCTCAGTTGGTCAGACAGCTCGTCTGGAAATCTGTGTGACAAATCCCACTAGGAAATGGCACAGGGGGAAGGAAGAGCGCTGCATCCAGCAGTGTACTGCAGACCCTAATGTGTTCCTGCAAACAAGTGGGGACTGGGGGGTTTTCCCTGTGCTGGCTGGAAAATGTCTTGGTGCTCCTGCTCATGAGTGCCTGGAGTGTGGAGCTGGAGAGAGTGATGGTAGGAGCTGCTGTCACACACAGCTGGCTGCTTTGGGGAAGGATTAGTGTGAAATTGCACTTCAAAATGTGGTAGGAGCTGACTTCCCTACCTGCCTGTGCTTGTCCAGCTCTAACTCTGCCTGGCCCTGGAGAGGCTGGGTTTAAAATTGGCCCTTCCTTAACTTCTTCCTCAATTGTGACTGCCCTGGTGGCAATTTTAGCCAGCCTGCTATCTCTGCAGATATTTTTTTCTGCAGTCTGCTATTGGAAGAAGACATTCTTGGCTTCTAATCTGACTTCCTGAGTTCCCAGATTAAATATCTTTACTGCAATATGGCATGCCACAAAACTGTAGGAATCCTTGTTTTGCTGCCAAAGAAGTTTGTAAAGTCAATATTCCTTTCCTTATAAAGCATTGTCCAGGCCCTGGTGGGGGATATATATTTTATATGTTATATGTTTCATATCTTGCAGCTGTGGTGTTTAAACAGAAGGAGAGGGTGAGATCTGTCTGCAGGTGGGAGCTGGGATTGCTCTGGGCTCTGTGGGGCTGGCAGGGAATCCTCAAAAGCTTATAAAGACAGGCAAAGGGAAAGAGGGAAATGTGAATACAGAAAAAGAGAAATAAGAATCGAGAGGTGAGTGAGAAAAATCAAGGACCCCTCTCAGAACTTTTAGTTTACGGATCTAGTGGGCTGAAGCTGATGCCCAGGAAGTTCCACCTGAACTTATGACCTGGGCAGTGCCCAGCCGTGCACAGATTGTCCAGAGAGGGGCTGCAGTCTCCTCCCTGGGGATGTTCCAGAGCTGTGTGGGCACAGTCCTGTGCCCTGAGCTCTGGGATGGCCCTGCTGGAGCAGGGAGGTGGCACCAGGTCCCCACTGTGCTTCCTTCAGCCTGACCAGTTCTGAGATTCTGTGAAGACGTGTTTGTACCCACCCTAAAAAAGAAAGTGACAGAAGCAGCAGCGGGATTGTATATTTTGCATTTTTACTATTTCCCTAATGATTATGGAGATTTGGTATGCGTGGGATGCCATCCCCATGGCTGGACCGTGGCACTGGGACCTTTCAGAATTGTCAGTCAGCCCAGAGGGGGTGTGGGAAAGCAGGATCCTGATGGGGATTGGGATTGGTTGTGTCACTGGGGCATTAAAGCCCAGCCTGGCAATCCCAGCTTTGGGCTGTTTCCAGTGAGCTCTGAGAGGAACCATGGAGGTGCGGAGCTTATTCCTGGCTCGGGCTCATCTCTCCCCTTGTGAAATCCTGGCAAACTGGTTTTGAACTTGGTTTCTGGCTGGCTGTGGCAGTCCCCAGCATCAGTGGGTGTTGCCAGTGCTGGAGGCTTCTGTGGATGATTTCTTGTCATTTCTGCAGCTCTTGTTTCTCCCAAGAAGCTTTCTGAAAGTTGGAGATGACCCTGTGCACTTGAATTACAGAACAAGGAAAGAAAAAAAAACATTTCCTGCACTCATTAAAGTACTAATTGCTGATTCCAGGAGATTATGCCCTACCACCCTGTATCTCTGTTGCTTCCAGTAATCTCTGTTTTCCTTTCACAGCTTATTTCTGGTTTGACATTTCGCAAGTGAGGCTTTGAGGCTGCAAATCCACAGCTGATTTACACAGAGAATTCAACCCCCTTTCTGCAAAGCCCTGGGTGAGAGGTGAGGTGGATAAGCTGGAAGTGCTTGTTGGGGCAGTTCACTATCTCTGGTATCTCGGCAGGCTGATGTCAGAGGTGTTTCTTGTGTTCAGCTGGGGAATATTCAGATTTCAAAGGTACCGATCCTGATGTGCTGGGGACAGGATGAGCAGAATTTGTCACAGTCCCAGTGGCTGAAGGACACTCCATTAACTGGGTGACAGCCTCCTCTGGCTCTTTGAAAAAACAAAGCCAGGGAATCTGAGAAGAAGTGGTGCTAAAGATGACAGCTGTGTCTCCATCACTTGAAAATCTAAGCAAGGCACTGAACCTTCATCTGCAGTTCCCCAGTGCTGGGAAAGCAAATAAGCAAGAGCAGAGGCAGCAGCAGTGGAATNCCTCCCTGGGGATGTTCCAGAGCTGTGTGGGCACAGTCCTGTGCCCTGAGCTCTGGGATGGCCCTGCTGGAGCAGGGAGGTGGCACCAGGTCCCCACTGTGCTTCCTTCAGCCTGACCAGTTCTGAGATTCTGTGTTGGACAGTGCTTTGAGAACAAGACGTGTTTGTACCCACCCTAAAAAAGAAAGTGACAGAAGCAGCAGCGGGATTGTATATTTTGCATTTTTACTATTTCCCTAATGATTATGGAGATTTGGTATGCGTGGGATGCCATCCCCATGGCTGGACCGTGGCACTGGGACCTTTCAGAATTGTCAGTCAGCCCAGAGGGGGTGTGGGAAAGCAGGATCCTGATGGGGATTGGGATTGGTTGTGTCACTGGGGCATTAAAGCCCAGCCTGGCAATCCCAGCTTTGGGCTGTTTCCAGTGAGCTCTGAGAGGAACCATGGAGGTGCGGAGCTTATTCCTGGCTCGGGCTCATCTCTCCCCTTGTGAAATCCTGGCAAACTGGTTTTGAACTTGGTTTCTGGCTGGCTGTGGCAGTCCCCAGCATCAGTGGGTGTTGCCAGTGCTGGAGGCTTCTGTGGATGATTTCTTGTCATTTCTGCAGCTCTTGTTTCTCCCAAGAAGCTTTCTGAAAGTTGGAGATGACCCTGTGCACTTGAATTACAGAACAAGGAAAGAAAAAAAAACATTTCCTGCACTCATTAAAGTACTAATTGCTGATTCCAGGAGATTATGCCCTACCACCCTGTATCTCTGTTGCTTCCAGTAATCTCTGTTTTCCTTTCACAGCTTATTTCTGGTTTGACATTTCGCAAGTGAGGCTTTGAGGCTGCAAATCCACAGCTGATTTACACAGAGAATTCAACCCCCTTTCTGCAAAGCCCTGGGTGAGAGGTGAGGTGGATAAGCTGGAAGTGCTTGTTGGGGCAGTTCACTATCTCTGGTATCTCAGCAGGCTGATGTCAGAGGTGTTTCTTGTGTTCAGCTGGGGAATATTCAGATTTCAAAGGTACCGATCCTGATGTGCTGGGGACAGGATGAGCAGAATTTGTCACAGTCCCAGTGGCTGAAGGACACTCCATTAACTGGGTGACAGCCTCCTCTGGCTCTTTGAAAAAACAAAGCCAGGGAATCTGAGAAGAAGTGGTGCTAAAGATGACAGCTGTGTCTCCATCACTTGAAAATCTAAGCAAGGCACTGAACCTTCATCTGCAGTTCCCCAGTGCTGGGAAAGCAAATAAGCAAGAGCAGAGGCAGCAGCAGTGGAATAGTTTTGAGTGCAGGGAGCAGTGGAATGCTTTTCTACCCAGAGGTCATCAAATGAGGGAATTCCTGCAAGGATTTCAGTGTGCAAAGTCAGTGAGCTCCCCCTTTTCTCTTCCATGTGTGAGAACACTGCAAGGCACAGCCCTCTTCTTCCATGGCACTTGCCCAGAGGCTGCAACACTTCCAGGGCTGATCCCTCAGCAAAAAGGATGTGGCTTCTTTTAATTTCCACTTTCTGCCACCTTGTAGGTGTTGGTGAACTTATCCCACAGGTCATGGCCAGCTTGTGAACCCTCCTGTGAGTGTTGGTGCTTTGGAGTCATTTCATGGGTATTGCTGGGATAGGAATTTTGGCTAAGAAGGTGATTTGGAATGGGGAAGATGAATGGAGTAAAAGCCTCACAAGAGGCTGCTCGCTGGGCCTGTTTGGGGGACTTACATGTAGGTTTTACTCTTCGTTAGTGGAACAGATTGCACAGTGGGCTCCTGAGAGAGCATCTTGTCCAGGGATTTATTATTTCTTTGAGACTGGGCAGTCAGGGCAGCACAGACTTTGCAGGAAAATGCTGAATCCAAGTGCACAAGAGCAGGTGATGAGGGAATAACTTTCTTGTGTCACTCCCAGTAAGGAGAGGAACAAGAGTCTCTGATCCTAGAAGGAGAGTGAAAATCCCCACAAATAAAAATATTCCCTGTAATCACAGAATAGTTTGGGTTGGAAGGGACCTCAAAGCCCATCCAGTGCAACCCCTGCTGTGGGCAGGGACACCTTCCACTGTCCCAGGGTGCTCTAAATCCCATCCAGCCTGGCCTTGGACACTTCAGGGATCCAGGGGCAGCTCCTGCCTGCGTTACTGGGATGCTGCTGCTTTTCCTGGCTGTGTGAGGCTGAAGCTCTTGTTCAGTAGCCCAAGAAGTTCTTTAATGAGAACTGAGTGTTACTAATTTGCATGTCTCTTGAGGTAAGCAGCTAGATTTTTTTTTTTTTTGCTTCATTTCTGATTCTATTTCATCAGTTGCTTCCTTGAAAAACCCACACAAATTTAAACTTATGGCAATAGCCAAATATATTTAGTTCCTATAGCTTAATGTGACAGAAGTTCATGCCATTCTTTGCACTGTGCTTGGGAAAAATTGGTGAAAAACCCTTGGATCTTTTATACCCAAAAATATTATTTGCTCAAATTCTCAGGTAGTTATGAGCAGCCAATTTAATTCCTAGAAGGGGAATAACATTGATGAAGTTGGAAGTGAAGAATGATGCAACAAATGGAGATAATGTTGACTCATTTTCTGTCTCACTGATAGGTATCTAGGGGAAATAAGGAGGTGTTACATGCTTTGGATGCTAATTTTTCTGTTACATTGTAACACTAGTTTTCTGTCTTTCTCCTTTCTACAGCTCACTTTTAATGAAAACAAAGTTGTTTTCCTTTAAAAATGCTCTTTCTAGAAGCAGTTGTGTCAGGCCAGGATGGTGTACAGTGGTCTGTTGTTAAAGAAGCCCCTCTTTCTGCCTTTTCTTCATCACAAAGCCCTTGGTGCCACCTGTTGTTCTTCAGTAAATATATTTCCCTGCTTTCAGTAAATATATTTCCCTTGCTTGGTCTCTCAGGCACCATTTCCACCGTTCTTCTTTACTGAAGGCACAAAAAGGCAACGTAACATGGGAAGGGTGTAATGGTGTGAATTTAAATGTACCACTTTTTCAATGGATGTCGTGTTCAGGCTTCTTGCCCTGCTCTTCCAACCTTGCTGTATTGTTTCTATGGCAGAAATTTAATCTGCCCTTAATTGAGTTAAACCATATGAGGAAAAGCACAGATCGACTGATGCTATGAAGTGACCCTGGTATTATTTAGCTGAGCTAATCCTGAATGTAATGCCATGGGTTTAACTGGAATTACACTGGGGATTAGCTCAGTTGATAGCTGATCACACTCTAATAGCAGCCTGGCTTCAGGAGTTGGTTGGACAGGTACTGTTGCCTCCTTCCAGCCCCATTCCTTCACCTCCATGTTTGCCCTGGTTTCCCATGCGGGCCCTGTTCTTCCTTCAGTAAGGCCTCATCTGAGGAACTCAGTTTGTCCCACAGTCTTTCTTTCCCTGCTCCCTTGGGGTTTCCCATTTTCTATTTTAAGAGTTCATCAGGAGGAGGAATCTTGGGGAGCTTTGCAAAATCCCACCACCTTTTTCTCTTTCCATCAAGGGGCTCACTCAGGGCTGAGTGAAGACTTCAGTGATTTTAAACCAGGATGGAGATGAATCAGAGTATTTTCACAGGCCGCTGGTGATGGAGTGCAGAACAGATCCCAAATAGGCTCAGCATGTTGGACCTGCAGGGGGCCCTTGCTCTTGTGGGCGTGAGAGGTGAAGTATCTCCTCCTAGAGGAGAAGCAGCACAGTTGGCATAACCATCCCTGTAGCCCGGGGATGGAGCAGGAGGCACTGGTCCAGGAGGACAAGCACCATGCTGGTGGGACCGTGCACCCTCAGGTGCAGAATTACACAGCCCTGGTGATCATTTCTTCCTCTGTCCATGGCTCATGTGCCATCCCAAGGTTGTACTGTGGTTTCCCTCCACCAGGACATTGCCTGTCCTTTCCTCTGTTTCAGCAGAGTTCTGGGATCTGAGCTTTTCCAGTGGTGGAAAACGGCGGGTTGGTGGCAAAGCTGTCAGGCACGGGGTTTCTGTTCCACTCACCTGCTGCACCTCCTTTGCTGGGAGGTTCCTCTGTGTTTCTCCGCAACTTTTTTGGTATTTTGGCCAAATCCTCCAGGGAGGGACCAGCTTCCAGCAATGCTTAGTGTTAGACATCATCATTATTATTATCATCCTCTGGAGTGTTTTTTCACCCAGTACTGGGGTGTGAGCTGCCGCTCCTCCTCCCTTTTTTGAGCCGGGACGCGGCGGGAGAGCCCCAAGCTCTTTTCGCGGCCCTTTTCCCCGGGCGGCTCTGTCGGGGCGCGCCGTGCCCGCGCTGCCGCGTCCTTCGCGGGGTGCGCACCGCGTCCCCCCGGCCCGGAGCGCCCTGCCCGCTTCCCCCGGGGGCCGGGCCGGAGGAGGGGTGGCGGGGGCGGGCGCAGGGCGAGAGGGGCCGGCCCAGGGCCGCGCTACGTGTCCCGCAGCCCTTATAGCCCCGGCGCGCCGGCCCCGCCAGCGCCGCACCATGTCGAGCCACGAGCAGACGGTAGGGACGCGCCGGGGGGCAGGCGGGGGGCCGGGAATGCCTGCGGATCCCTGTCCCCAATTCCCGGCACTCTGCCCCGCGCTGGGATCCCCGGGAAAGGGAGCCGGGGCGTTGCCGCTGGGGCGCTAGCCCATCACTTTGGGGTGATGGGGATGGACTCTCTGGCCGGGCGGTCCGCGCATCTCTCCCTCCCGCTGGCGTTCGGCTGCATCCCGCACCTGTCCCGCTGCGGATCCCCGCGGATCCCCTCCAGGCGGGGCCGAAGGTCGAGTCAGCCACAAGTCTGAGCGCCTGCCTCGCTCGGCTTTTTGGGTGTCCCCTGTCCCACCCGGGGAAGGAGTTGGTGAGCCAGCCACGACCAGCGGGCAGGCTCTCAGCATCGCTGCGGAGCCAGCGCTGTTACACAGAGCAGAGAAAAGTAATCATAGCCAGGGCGCAGCTCAGTTAGAAATTAAAATTGCAAATTACAGCCGCAGCCAGACATCGTGTTCCGCTTGCCAGCTGCCCTCCCCTACTCCTTGGATTTGGGATGGGAGCTCTGGGTCCCTCTGGCTGCGTGTACGTTTTCCAGGTTTTAAATCAGAACCAGAAGAAATCTTGACACAAGTCTTTTGAGCTGCTTTTTGCTGGTCGATTTGATTTCTTTTTTAGTTTGCCATAAACTTTTCCGATGGATTTGATGCATTTCGAGCACACTGGTAATCTGTCCGGGGAGGAATGCACCCAAAACCACGAGGAACAAAGCACGCCTGTGCGGCAGGGTGTTCTTGGAGGTGCAAAAAAACTGTGGTTTAAGGATTATTTCAGGCAGGGGAGGTGTGAGCCGCGAGCTGTGTATGGGAGTTCTGTTTATTGCTATGACAGGAGAGAAGCATTACTGAACTTCCAGAATAATCCCTCTCCTTTGCCTCCACCCTGGATTGAAAAAATGACTTTTCTAAGCAAGTTTGTGGCTGACCTTTGTGCCGTGGTTGTCAAAACAGATACTATCAGCGTGACAGCTGTAGGCGGATTTTTGTGCGCTTATCTGCCAGGTATCTGATGGAGTGAGAAAAGGTGATTTCGCTAATTACAAGAGGTTTGGGGGGTGATGATGAAACGGTGATGCCCCATTAGTGATCTCCCTGCCCTTTCCCAGGGAGATGCGGTTGCACAGATTGTAAAGGAAGTTCTGTCTCCTAACTGCAACCTCAGCAGCTTCCTGATTTCAGCCATCTCCAGTTAATATCAAAGGCATGGCGTAAGGAATTCCACCTTGTGCAGAGTCCTTTGACCTTTTTTTGCACACACAGATGTTTTTTCATTACACCTTTTGTAGATGCAACAGCCAAAGGTGTTCCGTTTTAAAATGAAGACACAATAGTTTATCCTATTGATGCAGCAATAGGATCATCCTTCCGTCACTCCTTTCCTAATCCCCATTCTTCCTTCTCCCAGTAACATGAATCCTTATTACTCTTAAAAATCCTTTTTTGCTAATGAAACCTCAGTTTTCCCACAGTTTCGTGCTGTGGGTGGTGTGTTAATCTTTCTCCCACAGACCAGGTTTTGTGAGGCTGGATGTTGCCAGCTTTATCCCCTGGCTCAGGGTATGTCAGAGCTGGGTTTTGCAGGTACTGTTGATCAGCTGTCAGTTTTTGAAAAGCACAGCAGTGCCAGCTGTTGTGAGATGGACCACTGTGTTATTTGACTGTGCTCCTCATTTTGGAGATGGAATAACTAGAAGCCCAGGATTTAATTTCAAAATTCAGTCTGAGTGCTCTCTGGAGTTTGAGGGTGGTTCGAGGATGCTTTAATTGCACACCCATTTATTAACTGAAGCTTATGGTAAGGTGCAAAGAAGAAAACTTAGTATTTTTTTGCTCCTGTACGTGTTGTCCTTAAAAATGAACACAGCTCCTTAAGCCTTGTGTGAAGACCAGAGTCCTGGTGTTCAGGAATCTCTCTTTGGCTGTTAATGTGGAAATGATTTGTACTGTCTTCATTTCTGCTCATGGCACTGCGAGAGGCGTGAAGTCCTCTACGTGCCGGGCAGTGTCCTGTGGTCTGCCCTCACTGACAGAAAGCATTTATTCCTGGCCAGCTTCAGGACTGACTTTCTGGAGAGAAGAAGGGTCTGTACTGTCGACCTTAAAGCCTCAGTGTTCCTCACACAGCCCTCCTGTGTGCCTCAGCAGCCATGCCCGCTGTCAGGAGCAGGCAGACCGCGAAGGGATTCCAGGGAGGGAGGTGGAGCTGCGGGCCTGCCCTTGTTCATTGTGTGGACACTTGCACAGCGTGGCTTTCAGGGCTGAGGGGTTCTTTGAGCTCTGCCAAAGCGCAGCTCGCTCCCCGCTCACCTGTGGCTTCACCGGTATTTCCGCGGCGCTCCCGGCACAGCAGCAGACACAGATGGGGCAGTATGCTCCAGGGAGCCTTGCACAGAGCCCAGAGCCTCGGGCATGGCCCTGCCCTGCCCTGTCCTGTCCTGCCAGGGGGCTGCCTGCGTGCCTTTGTGCCCCCAAGGAGGTGCGGAAAGGGCAGCTCAGTGGATCTCTTGGGAATCCTACCCCTGGCCAGCCAAGCTTCTCTTGGGGTGCTCTTGCAGGTGCCATGGGCAGAATGAGAGCCCAGGAGTGAAACTGCCCTTTTCAGCAGAAGTGTTAGAGCTTTGTCACCTGCCTGGTACCACAGCAGTATCTGCAGGAATCTGCCTGATGTGGCCTCCCTGTGCTTCCATAGCCCGGCGGGTCCCAGAGCTGCAGCTCCTGCTCGCTCCGTTGTGTTTGTGCAGGGCTTACGTGCAAATGCTGTGGGTTTATTTAAATTTGTTTAAAGAGGAGCAACAAACCCGCAAGATCAGATGTCAACCCTCAGGAAAGAGGCTTGTTTCTTTGCCTAAAAACTACTCTGATGTTGAAAAAAAGCGGAGCTGCAGGGTAGAGTTCAGATTGACTGAGCGATAGCCCAGGCAGAGCAGGAACATATGTACATCTTCATCAATTAAATTGCCAAGCAACATAAAATAAAAAGCTTATTAAAACACCCAAATCATGCATTCATCTCCTCTCACAGTCTTAACCGTACCCTTGAACGTAAAGAGCAAAACAGCTTTAAAGATGTTTATTTTTAAAGCAGTTCTGAGTAGCTCATCCCAGTGACACTGCCCTGGGGACAGTGGGCAGCAGAGCCCTGACTTCAGGGAATTGGCGTGGTCTGAGTCACTCAAGAAAGTGAGTTTTATAAAACTCATGTTTTATCCAGCGAGTCACAAGCCTTGTTCTTACAGCATGATTTATTTTGTGGAACATGGTGCCCAATTCATTGCACCGTGACATTCGAAAGTGATTGTTTTCCAGCTGCTCATCACATGCTGGGGATTTCTTGGATAATTTTCTCTTACTTTGTTTCCTTTATATCTCTCTTCTTCGAAGACTGTGGAAAGGCAAGGTGATTAACTTTCATTGCTTTGTTAAATAAAACTCTTTCCCCTTTTCTCTTAATTTCTTCTGAAGCCCTTTGCTCTTAGAATAACACAGGTAGGGGTTTCCATTCTTGGGCAGCCCCTGCAAGAGCATTTAATCAATCAGCAAATGATGCTGAAGCCCCCACACTACCCAGACATGTGCACTGCAGCTGTAGCTCAGATTTAGGCCATGGGGATTTTGTTTTTCTGGGAGGTTTTCAAGACAAACACTGGCATACTTGTTGTTTTTTTCTATTTTAACTGGGCTGATGTTGATCCTGGAGGGTACCTTTGGAAATGAAAAGCCCTTTCCTATCTGAGACCAGGTGTTTTAGATAAACTTTCATCTGTACATGTCCCCAAAAGATAAGTGGTGTACAGGGCCTGTGTTAATGCTGAACTTGTACTTTGGTCACGCTGCTCGTACACTTTGCCTCTTAAAAATCCATTAAGAGCAAGGCTGTGTAATTCAGGTTGCCATTCATTTGTGAATTTGCTGCTGTTGTGAGCAGGGTGTCACAGCTGAAGGGAGTGAGAAATAGCTCCTTAATGGTTTCACAGCTTAATCATTTCCAAGTGAAAATCTACACGGGGTGTATCATTAACGAAAGGAGGGATGCAAAAAAGCCCTGGCAGTGTGTCATGCAGTGGGGTGCTGGGATTTGCCTGTGGGGCTGGGTAGTTCCTTGCTAGCACTGCCATCCCAGAGTGGTCTTTGCTCCTTTGCTTACAGCTTGGCTCAGTTACAGCTGTCAAAAGCTTTGTCTGCTGAGTGCATGCCAAAATATGTTTGGAGAGCAGAGCTTGAGCAAGGAGCTAGTTTACATAGATTTGATTTTTTTTTCTTTTTTTTTCTTTTTTTTCTTTTTTTTTTTTTTTTTGTTAGATTGCAGCTCTTTGTGGGTTGTTAAGATGTGCTTTCCACTGCATTGCTGGAAACCCGTCTGTACCTACATTTCCTCTCTCTGACCTGGAGGTTTTTGCGGCTTCTCTGGCAGAACAAAATGTTTTCTTCAATATCAAACTGTTTTTTAGCTTCCCATTGTGGTGCAAAAAAAGTGTGGTCCGGGGGAGGTCATTTTTCAGGCCTGCCCAGCCCTTGTGATGGGAAGATCATTAGGTTGCATGCCAGTGAGCGTGGGAAGAGGGGAAAAAGTCATTTTAGAGGAGGGGTTTTTTAGTGGGGGTCTGAACTGGGCATGATGCTGGATGAGTCCCTCCAGCCATGGCTGGAACAGCTCACTGCATCTCTGGAAAGCTGATCTGAGACCCTGGGATGGATGGGAGGAGTGTGGAGCTCTCAGGTGCAGCTGAAGTCCAAGTGAGCTGCTCTTCAAACCTGTTTTTATGTCTTAAATATCGTGGGACCTCAAGTCCTCATCTGCTCTTGGCCTTACACTCCACTGCTCTTTGTGGTTGTGAAATTGGGGCTGATGCCACCCTATGAGAGATGCTGGGAGTCTGGGTGAACTTTTGAGGAGCCAGGAATGAGTTTATTGCTAACATACCACAGTGCATTGCCCCTCTTTCCACTGATTTACGGCCTGAGATACCAGAGGCAATGCCTTTTTTTGGATGAACTTTCCTTCCATGAATTCATCTTAATGATTTTTTCCAGCCAAGTGAACTTTTGGCCCGCCAGGCAAGTTCCCCCATTTAATTGTGTCCTGTCTGCTGGTTCTGACTGAGTTCCCTACGCTCCTTCCTGCTGCTGCTTTTGCACTTTGCAAATCCCAAAAAAGATGAGAGAGGTGTCCTGTGGCTTGCTGGTGACCACTGGCCATTGCAAAGTCGGCACATGGGGCTCAAGATGTTGGATTCAAGGCTGGACATCCATCCTGAGGCAGGGAGCAGTGTGGCCACAGCACTGAGACCCCACCAGCCTGGGCTTGAGTCCAGCTTTCCCCTTTCATCAGTGGCCACCAGTCCTGTAGGGGAGCAGCCTCACAGGAGGGTCAGTTCTTTTACAGAATCCCAGGATCCCTGAGGTGGAAAGCCTCCGCCCATGGAGCCTGTGCCCATCCCACTTGTCCCAGCCCAGAGCTCTGAGTGCCACTCCAGTTCCTTGGACCTCCAGGGATGGGCACTCCAAAGCTCCCTGGGCAGCCCCTGCCAACCTGACCCTTTCCATGAGATTCCTGCTGATGTCCACCCTGGCCCAGCCTGAGGCCGTTTCCCTTGTCCTGTCCCTGTTCCTGGAGCAGAGCCCGACCCCCCGGCTGCTCCCTCCTGTCAGGGAGTTGTGCAGAGCCACAGGTCCCCCGACCCCTTTGCTCCAGGCTAGCCCTTTTCCAGCTCCCTCAGCCGCTCCTGGGGCTCCAGAGCCTTCCCAGCTCCGTTCCCTTCCCTGGGCTCAGAAACAGGTATATTTGAACACCTGATGAAGCTGCTTGAAACACAGATCCTCTGCAGCTCCCATTGCTTGTGAAACCGGTGGAGCTTCTCTAAAGGCAGAAGATTTCTTTCCTGAGAGGGTCCTGTTAAAAGGGGGGTATCTTACCCCCATCTCAGTCAGGTGTGGGATGGGCTGAGGTTGTTGAACCAATCTGTGGGGCTGTCAGAGGGATGGTGTGGCTGTAGTGGGACATTGCTGGACACACTGGCCAGAGGGCCCTGTGGTCAGCTGGACTCACATGGTGTTTGTGCCCAGCAGAGCTTGTGTTTGCAGTGTGTCTGACAGGTCAGCTCAGCTGACGCTCTCCCGGCACTGCACTCCAGGTTTTCCTTTCCTTGGGCTTTGGAGCAGGAGTCCTGGTGTGTCTGCAGGGATAGGGTGCCCGTCCTGCCACGGCAGGAGGCGGGGCATGCACAGTGCCATGTTTACCATGGAGAGCCACAACCCACTAATTAAATTCCTGAATCTCATATTCAGGGGGAAAAAGATTATTTATGTGTGGTTACAATTCCTACCTGGAAATCTTTTTGATACTGGAGTTAATGTGTAGTCAGAATCTGGACCTTTGTCCTCTTTTCCTCTTGTCCCTGAAATCTGAGGGGCTGATACTCAGGTTTTCGTTTCTGTATCCAGATCTTTTTCTCCAGAAGAAGGCAGCAAACCAGGGACGTGTGTTCTGGGTGGTTTTCCTGGCAGGCACCAAACTGAAGCAGTTCTGCAATGTCAAATCCATTGTTTTTAAAAAGGAGCAGGGGCCCAGCTGCTCAGGAGGGTTCATCTGGGGGAGATCATTTAGCAGAACTTCCCTGAATATTAAAAATTGGGCAACCATGGAGGGGTTTAGTATTTAAATTATTTTTGTCAGAATGCTTTGTTCGTTAAATATTTATTGTCTCTGCAGCTGTCCCTTGTGATTTGGGGAATGAAGATGGGGAGATTGTTTTTATAACATCTGTCCTGGCCTTGCAAGTTTATCCCAAAAATGCAGGAGCCCAGGGTGACTCACTGGCTTTTCTGCATCGAGGAAATTGGAGTAGTGACATCATCTCATTCCGAGATAAGGAAACGCCTGAGCTGGGAGCCTCCAGAGAGGCAGAGTTCAGTACCCAACTGCTGATTTGATTCAGGGTAGAAATCACCATCTGATTTGTGAAGTTACTAGAACATGAGCCTGATTCTGTTGATTTATTTTCTCTTTTTTTTTTTTTGTGCCAGGGTTGTATAAAATTTTATTGTGACAATCCAAGCCGCGCTAATTTTCGCCAAGAGAAAAAATACCTGAGCTGCCATCAACGAATAAGGTCTTGCTAAGAGCTCAGAAATTCTTGTGGCTTTAGAAAACACCCCTTCAGCTTGAAAAGCTGGTGTGTTAGCAGGGTTTGGCACCTCCAGCTGTCTGTCTGCAGGCTGAAAGGCTGCTTGTGTCAGGGAGCTGGGATGGCCCTGCTGCTCTCCTGAAGGTTTCCTGTTCCTGGCAGGGCGCAGGGGAGATGCCAGCAGGAGCAGGCGTGGGGTGCCAAGGATAGATGGAGTCTGCTGGGTTTATTCAGAGCCCAGGGTGGGCAGAGGGATCCCAGCCCAGCATCCTGGCCAGGACAGGGAATGCTGGCAGGGCTCGGGGACACGGTGACACAGCGCAGCTCTGCTCAGCCTGGAGAGAAACACGGCGTTATCCCTGCTCACCTCTGCAACTGGGACAGAGGGGGACAGCAGCATGGGAACCAGGGATGGGGTGGCACAGCAGGGACACCAGCATGGGGACAGAAATGGGGTGGCACAGCAGGGACACCAGCATGGGGACAGAAATGGGGTGGCACAGAGGGGACACCAGCATGGGGACAGAAATGGGGTGGCACAGAGGGTGACAGCAGCATGGGAACTGGGGACGGGGTGGCACAGCGGGGACACCAGCATGGGGACAGAAATGGGGTGGCACAGAGGGGACACCAGGAAGGTGGTGGCACAGCGGGGACACTGGCATGGGAATCAGGAAGGGGGTGACACAGAGAGGGACACCAGCATGGGAAGCAGGAAGGTGGTGGCACAGAGGGGACACCAGCATGGGAACAGAAATGGGGTGGCATAGTAGGGACAGCAGGAAAGTGGTGGCACAGAGGGGACACTGGCATGGGAAGCAGGAAGGTGGGCAGTACCAAAGGTGCTGCTGAGGTCCCCTTTTCCCCCATCCTGAGAGGTTCAACAGGCAGAATTTCCAGGGAAACTCCACTTTGCTGGGGATTTCCCTTGGGAAAGAATGGGGCTGGTTTTAAACACTTTCCTGCCTTGGTCCACTGAATAACTATCTGGGGAAAGTCCATGGGTTTTGGGTTACAGGAGCTGAGTTGAGATGTGAAAGATGCCAAAGTTTCTCCATAGTTCTTCAATATGATCATAATCAAATTTTTGCTTCCATGGTCAAAATCCCCTTTTTCCTCTCTTCCTCCTTTTCTTTGGAGTATCAGTTTTGCTCTTTTCCAGCACATGACTCCTGTAAAAGAGGGTTTTCCCCTGGCTACCCATTGATACAGTATCAGTCTTTTGCCAGAGCAGCCCTGGTAGAAAAAAATAATTTTTGAGGAAAAATTTGTTAAATTTAATTTTTATACATCCAGTGCAGCTGTAAGGAAACAAATATTTTTAAATTTTTTTTATTTCAGTATGCTGGTAGGAGTTGGGAGGGGATTTTTAATGATAGGTTAAATCACTCTCCCAAGGGTAAGGCAAGTGTTTGACCTCAAACTCAGATTCACAGAATCAATCTCCTGAGCTGGAAGGGACCCACAAGGATGATCAAGGACAGGACACCCCAGTAATCCCTCCATGTGCCTGATCCCGCTGCTTGCCTGTGCTGCTGAAAGCTTTCTTGATCATTTTATCATTTTAAAAGCCCATTTTACCATTTGCAAATAGGATCAGCTGAAAACATTTGGAAAGCCTCTATTTTTATTCTGATCTAATTTTTCCTTCCCGGAGACGCATCCAGGCTGCGGTACCGAAATAGGTTGTGTGTGAAACGCTCGACTGGAAAAAAAATGAATCATATTGCTGCTGCTGGGAGCTTGCCCTATAAATAAAAAGGCAGCTGGGGGAGTCCTGACCCTGGCCTGGCTTTTGGGTCAGGGTTTCCCCGGGGCTCCGAGTGCTGCCAGCTGGATGCCGGTGCCGGCGCTGAGTGAGCTGGACGTGTGAGTGAGTAACGTGCCCTTCGTGCCGGCGGGAGCTGTGCTTTGGAGAGAGGGATGCTGCTGCAGCCTGCCGTGAGCTGAGCCTCCTGGACAGCTTCCAGCTCCATCCCTGTGCCAGCTGCAGCAGCCAGGGGGGAGCTGAGGGCACGGGGAGGACACGGGCTCGGACCCGCTCGCCATCGCGACAGCCAGCACGGCTGGATGGTGACACATCTCCTGGTGCCTTCTGGGGGAGGCTGAGTAAGGCTTGTTTGGGGAGCTGGGATGGCCCTGCTGCTCTCCTGAAGGCTTCCCTTCCTGGCAGGGTGCAGGGGAGATGCCAGCAGGAGCAGGCATGGGGTGCCAAGGAGAGATGGAGTCTGCTGGGTTTATTCAGAGCACAGCATCCTGGCCAAGACAGGGAATGCTGGCAGGGCTCGGGGACACAGGAGAACTCTCAGATGTCCTGCTCAGCTCCCATCTGTCCTTCATTTCCACCCCCCATCTGTGGGATGTGGCACTCAGTTCTCACTCTGGTCTCATTCATGGTGGTGCTGCTTACAGAAGTGGGGATGTGTTGGCAATTGTGGAGGTGCTGCCCTAAGGGCCAGCATTTTTAATTGAATTTCTGGTGGAGGAAGCCAAAACATCCATGCAATTTGTTGGGACAACCCTAAACCTGGAGGGGCAACAGAGCTGGGCAAGGGCTGTGTTGAGGAGCAGCTCAGGGAGCTGGGAAAGGGGCTTGGCCTGGAGAGACAGAGCCTGGGGAAACCTTCTAGCTTCCTTTGGAAACTAAGGAGACACCTGACAGGTAGCTCAGTCAGGCCTGATCCTAAAGAGAGCCAAGACCTTGGTGTCTCCTTGAGAGGGTTCAGTAGGAGAGAAGACTAAAAGCAGAGTTAGGGTTTGGTTTCCTGGCCCGCTGCAGCCTCGGGCCAAGATTTGGAGCAATGTGTTTACTTTTTCCTCATTTCCTGGATGAGGTAAGGCAGGGTGGGCTGAACACTGAGCTCACCCAGCCAGGGCCAAGCAGCAGATTTCCAAGGAAGGAGGAGAGCGTGGCAGAGTTATCCTGAACCATCTGTCTGGCAGGGGCTGCATGGCCTTTCTTTGGAGATGCTGCTGGGACATTTACTGCCTTGTTTGGGGCTGAATTATAAGTCAGAAGCTCCTCTCCCAAACCTCATTTCCATGACCCAGACTTTTCCAAGGCAGGCTTTCCAGTGTCCTAAATTGTCCCCATTCTAGGGCCCAGACATAAGTGTTGTGATGATAATTGGATTGTCTACCTAAATATTTTCAGTTTGCTATGACAGGGTTAAAACCCTGAGAATCAAATCAGTAGGGCAGCCCTAATTAAACCCCATCCCCTGCTTCCTCCTGCCTCCCAAGCATCTTGCAGGATATGCTCTTCCCAGGAAAAATCTCTCCAGGATTTGCTCTCAGACCATCAATAATCAGTTTTCCTGGTGGCTGATGGGGTGGGAAGTTACTCTTTCCCACTAAAGAGCCCATTCCCAGCCAAGCAAGCTCCCAGCCCAGCCATCCAGTTGCTCAGGGTTAGGAAGAGTTTCCCAGGGAGTTTTTTAGCAGAGCTGAAAAATCTGAGGGATTTGGTACCGTCTGGAGCTCCCAGCAGGTAGGAGAGGTGTGACAGTGTTGCTGAATTGCAAAAATGCCCTCAGTGCTGCTTTCCCAAGCTCCCAAAGATGCCAGCGTGCAAAATAACAGCTCTGAGATGCTCAGCCAGCACAGGTTTATGGCACAGCAACCTGTACTTAGAACAATCTCCTTACATCAGCCATGCAGGAATGTGTCAGGCCCTGCATCTTCCCCAGGCATGGACGTTATCATGCCTCATCTGCTGCAGGACACAGCCTGAACCCCTGGGGATGGGGGAAAATTCATTCATGGAGGTGCCATCTCACCTCTGCGAGCTCAAAATGTTCAAACTTTTGACAGCCCCCTGCAAAAAAAACCCCACAGAAAGCAATAAAATGGAACAAACTGCAGAACATAAATCTTGAGCTATTATTTATCCTTTATTCTCTGAGTCACAGGATGTATAGGGTTCATTCACTTTTTCAGGGGCAGGTCTAGAGATGTTTTGGGGTTTGTAGATGTACAGACTGGTTTGGGTTGGAAGGGACCTTAAAGTCCATCCAGTGCCACCCCTGCCATGGGCAGGGACAGCTTTTACTATCCCAGGCTGCTCCCAGCCCCAATGTCCAGCCTGGCCTTGGACACTGCCAGGGATCCAGGGGCAGCCACAGCTTCTCTGGGCACCCTGTGCCAGGGCCTGCCCATCCTCCCAGGGGAGAATTTCTTCCTAATAACCAACCTAAATTTCCCCTCTTTCAGTTTGAACCCATTCCCCTTGTCCTGTCACTCTGATGAACAGTCCCTCTCCAGCTTCCCTGTCGGCTCCTTCAGATACTGGAAGGTTCTGTGAGGTCTCCATGCAACCTTCTCTTCTTCCTCTCTCTCTCTATATATATATAAATATATATATGCATAGCCAGGATATATTTATATCCTTGTTCCCTCCTTGATCTTCCCTTCGGATGCCCCAATTGGAATCATCATCTTGTCAATCAGCAAGTCCTTGTAGACATTTTACATGGAAAATCCCTCGTGGAGGTGTCATTGCTGAAGCTGCATTGCACAGCCAGGCTGTTCCACCTGCAGCTCTGGGGTCAGCGCCGTTAGGAACTGCCAGAATTAGGAAGCCCCAAAATCCAGACCTTAGGAATGCCTATGGGCACATCAGGGGTTGTTTCCTCTGCCTCCCACCCCGCCGTGTGCCCAGCTCAGGGCTGCTCCTGTCCCCGCTTGCGGTTCTCGTGTTACACAGCCAGTAAATTAGTGCCTGAAGTGGCTCTTGTTTTGCAAGCATGATGGAAATGATAGGTGAGTCTGTGTGTTTGGAGCTGTGGAGAAGGCAGGGAGGGTGTCTGTGCCCAGCCTCCCTGCCCTGCCTGCCCGCGGGGGCATCAGTCACCTGGCAGTGCTCCCGCAGCACAGCCTGTCACCTTCTCCCTTCTCCCTGCTGGCACAAAGGTGGCACCGCCAGAAACACCCTGAGCAGAGGCAGAGAACCTCCAAAAATCAGTCTGTGCTGCTGAGACAGAAATCCAACTCACACCAAAGCGCCAGAGCTCACCGTGCTGGCTCATGACAGAATTTGCATTTCTCTCCCATTTTGTTGTCCCAACAGAGATTTCCTTTTGCCCTGAGAGCAGCACAGCTAACAGGAGTGCTTTGTTCTGCTTTGTTTCCTCAGGGATCCACCAACGTGGTTTACCAAGCCCATCATGTCAGCAGGAGCAAGAGAGGCCAAGTTGTCGGCACCAGGGGAGGATTCCGAGGCTGCACGGTTTGGCTCACAGGTATTTCTGTCTGGGTGTGAAAGCGTGGCCTCACCTGTGAAACTCCGTGAGAATGGCTGGGAGGTGGGGATTTAGGATCTGCAGTGGGGATTTGGGATCACAGCGTCCCTGTGAACCGGGAATTGCAAAACATCCCCACGTGGGGAGCGCAGACACGCGGTGCTGGCACAGCGAGATGTTCTCCCTGGCGGCTGCTGCCCATAACTAATGTTTTTATGGATTTCCCAGCTGCTATCAGGCTCCTTTGAACATGTCAGAGAGCTCGGGGTAGCACTTGTTGTTCCCAAGTGTGCAGCTGAGGAAGCCTTGGCTCAGATCCAGCCGGTCCTTGGCAGCGGAGCGTACTGAGGGTTGTCCAAAATGCGGATGTTTTCATTCAGGAGCGCTGGGAAGTTTCTTGGGACACGTCAGTCTGCTGCGTTTGAGGTAGCACAAGGCAGTCACCTTGTCTGGAGAATAAACACTCCCAGCCATGGGGGCACGCTGGAAGCAATTCCTTGCATTTGTTTTGTTGCCCTTCTCTTCTGCCTTGAAATACAAACTCGTCGTTTGGGGATTAGCGGCTGCCAGAAATGACGATTGCTATTCTCATTTCTGATATTTAGACAGCTCTGTCTTTTGCCAGTTGTCCAGTTGTTCCTTTGCTTGTTAAATATTGGCATTTTCTTTGGCTGCTGGAGGATGTTGAAGGATATGCTTGGGAGGATTTGTAGAACCATTCTGATTTGCCTTCCTGTCACCTTAGGTGGTAGATGTTGGATTAAAACACAATTCTGTTTTGTTCTCCTCCTCAGTTTTGAAGTGCTCAGTCTGCTTTTCTGTAATTTCAGAAGCAAAAAACCCTACCCAAGGCAATTTCCTTCCTTTTGGGAAAATTATTCAAAAATCTTGCATCTGAAAGGTTTGAGCTTGCCTGGCTGGTAATTATCCTTTGAAATCCACACCCAGAGAGGAGGTGGTGAGGAGCCATTGTGCAGGAGCCTATCCCACCCCACATGGTTGCAGCAGGAGCCTCTGCTTGGGTTCAGGATTGGAGGGCAGTGGGAGCAGGGGCAGGAAGAGGAAGATGCTGAGAGATCTGGAGGCAGCAACATCCTTTTTCATACTTCTGGTACTTGTGGATCATACTATCTTGTACTTGTCCAGCACAGCCCAGCCAGGGTCACTCCTGGGTTGGACCACTCCAGTTGCTGGGCTGTAGCTGCTCTTTTCATGGCATTAATGTCACCCCTTCAATAAGCAGGGCTCTGTGAAAGATGAATCCAGCTTCCTATATGAAGGACTGAGGTAGAAACCTTCAGACAGAAGGATTTTTGCTGCCAGTGTCTCAGTTGCGCTCTCATTTTCACTCTTGACCTCAAACCCGACCGCTCACTTTTCTACCTCTCCCAGGCCTTTCAGGAGCTGGCAAGACAACCATTGGCTTTGCTCTGGAAGAATACCTGGTGGCTCATGGCATCCCCTGCTACTCCCTGGACGGCGACAATGTGCGTCATGGGCTGAACAAGAACCTGGGTTTCTCGGCGCAGGACCGCGAGGAGAACATCCGCCGCATCGCCGAGGTGGCGCGGCTCTTCGCCGACGCGGGGCTTGTCTGCATCACCAGCTTCATCTCCCCCTTCACAAAGGTAACCTGCACTGTCCACGGCCTGCTCTCTCCTCAGCTGCATCCCAGAGGAGAGGTTTAGGGGGAGGATTTTCTAAATCCCCCGTTGGGTGCCTCCTTTGGGCCTTTTGTAGAGCAGCACAGACATGCAGGCACACGCCATCGATGTTTGGAGGGCAATGGCCTCACTGAATAAACGCAGTGTTTCAAATCTAAAAACTAACAGGGGTTTAAGATGCCCCTGCCATGAGCTCCTCAGAGGCAGAAAAGAGTCACAGAAGCAGCAGCCTGTCCACTGCTCTTTGGAAGAAGGTTTGATTGTGATTTTCACTTCCATAGCTGCTGCTGATCAGGCTGATGCAGGCAGTTCCTTTTTTCGTAGAATCACGGAATTGGAAAAGACCTCTAAGATCATCGAGTCCCACCATTTCCACACAGGGCATGTAATTACTCACAATCTAAAGTTCTGCTGTCCAGCCTAATGGAAAGGTCTTGAGGTTTTGCATGGGAAAAGCTGAAAACAGATCCAAGTTGTCAATTTTTGCCATTTTTTTATAAGTATCTTGGAAGAAAAGGAGGGAAGTGAGATGAAAAACCTTATTAGAATGAGTGTAAATTTAATAAATCCGTGAGAGAGAAATTTACCTGTGTCAGATTCCAGGGTTGTCTTTTTTTTGCTGCAATTCAGATTTTTCCCATCTCTCTTCTAACAGGATCGTCAGAACGCACGGAAAATTCATGAGGCAGCTGGACTTCCTTTCTTTGAAATCTTTGTAGATGCTCCTCTAAATATTTGTGAAAGCAGAGATGTGAAGGGCCTGTACAAAAAGGCAAGAGCTGGAGAGATCAAAGGTATGGAGGGCTGAGATCTTATTTTGCCTTTTGCTTTCCAAAGCTTTGGATACCTTGTCCCGACAGGGGGGTTTCTAAGGGCCCTTTGTAGTGCCCAAGAGGATCCTGTTCCCCTAATCTTGCTGTCACAATTGTCACTGCCTGTACCCAGCATGGTTGACTGCCCTCTGGTTGTTTGTACAGCGTTGTTGGCTCTAAGGCACTGATTATTCTGTTAAATAAATTTAATTTGGGGGTTAATTGTCCGTAGGATTCACGGGCATTGACTCGGACTATGAGAAGCCCGAAGCTCCTGAGCTGGTGCTGAAAACAAACACTGCATCGGTGTCTGAATGTATCCAGCAGGTCGTGGAGCTCCTCCAAGCACAGGTGTGTCACTTTAATGTCACCTTCATGGCCAGCTTTGGAAACCTGCTGTGGGACATGGCCTTTCTGGTGTGCCTGTCAAAACTAGTGGGGTACAAATGCTGCCTGTGTGTGCCTTTCAGAACATCGTGCCCCACGGCTCCATCAGGGATGTTCTGGAGCTCTTTGTGCCTGAGAATAAACTCAGCAGCGTCCGGGCTGAGGCGGAGAAGCTGCCAGCTGTGGAGATCACCAAGGTATTGTCACACAGCTTCTGGCATTGTTTGGCTGTTGTGAGAGTAGAAGCCTTGGGGAAGATGTTGCCAGAGGGGCCTGTGCTCCTCTGATGGCCCCAAACTTTTGTTGCTGTGGTTCATGTGGCTGAGGTGGGATCCTGATCCTCAGCTATTTTCTGCCACGTCTCCACCTTGTGCTGTGGGGAAGCCAGGGCTGTCAGTCTGTTCTGGTGACTGGGGCAGGGCCAGATGGGATATTGGAAATTGGGAATTGTTCCCTGGGAGGGTGGGCAGGCCCTGGCACAGGGTGCCCAGAGAAGCTGTGGCTGCCCCTGGATCCCTGGCAGTGCCCAAGGCCAGGCTGGACATTGGGGCTGGGAGCAGCCTGGGACAGTGGGAGGTGTCCCTGCCATGGCAGGGGTGGGATGGGATGGGCTTTAAGATGCCTTCCAACCCAAACCATTCCATGATTCTAAATTCTAAGGAAGTGTGTGAGTCTGGCTTAAGAGGCCCCCAGCTACATCCCCTGTATCTCTCTCCCTGTTATGAATATCCTGTATTTGAAGCAAAACAAAATGAAAATGCTCTTTCAGCAGAAGGGAAGGAAAAGCAGCCTCTGAGGTGCGGTGGTGACGGGAATGTGCCGGGTGCGTGACCCCTCTGGGTTTGTTTTGCAGCTGGACCTGCAGTGGGTGCAGGTGCTGAGTGAAGGCTGGGCCACCCCCCTGACAGGATTCATGCGGGAAGCTGAGTACCTGCAAGTGCTGCACTTTGGCACCCTGCTCACCGGTATGGATCACCCTGTCCCCCCTGCTGCCAGGGCTCCTCAGGGTGCCCAAAGCCTCTGTGCTGTGGCCACAGAGCTCTGACATCTCTCATGGTGCTGCTCAGACCTGGAGCTGTTGTGGGGCTCTTTTGTGCGTGGTTGGGCCAGGGTAAACAGAGATGCAAACCCACAGCCCAGGAAGCAGGGAGGTTGCCAGGCTGAGCTTGGGAGAAGGCAGGAGAAGGCAGCTGCTCCTTGCAAATGGGAGCTCCCCCACCCCATTTCCCTGTGCTAACTTGAAGTAAATGAGATTTCTCTGTGCATTGGCGGTGGGTTAGAGGCTCTGCATCTCTGGAAAAGGCAAAAAGTGCTCAGGTCATCGCCATCCCCCTCTCCCATCCCCAGGTCAGACCGGGGCACAGCTGTTTCCACCCCATTTCTCAGCTCTGGATACTGTTGCTGTGCCTTCACCTGCACACAGCGTGCTCACTTTGGGGTTCCTAGAGCTGGCAGTGATCTCTGCACTCAGGGATCAGGGTGAGCAGGTCCCTTTGATCCTTTCCTGCCTCCTGAAGACCCCGTGGTCACAGCAGGCAGTGATTTGGCTCCGTGCAGCAGAGGCAGAGCTCAGGGCCGCTCCCTTTGCCCTGCAGCAGTGTCTGTGTGGGGCTCTGCTGTCAGCCTTTCACCTCCTGCCTGGTGTGCAAACAGAGCTCAGGAGCCCATGGCCCCTTATCAGGGTCTCCTGCATGGTCTGTCAGCTGCCTGACGGGGTCACAGAGCGCCCTGGGATGGCCACGTCACTCCAGAGCTCTGGACTTTGTGCCAGAGGCTCCTCAGAGCGCATCTGGTTTTGGGGTGCCCCTCAGATCTGAGATCCCTGAGAACACTCCCCTGAGCTCCGTGGGGAGCAGGGACAAAGCCCAGGACAGCAGCTTTGCAGGGGGATGAGCTCTCCAGACTAAGTCTGTGTAGCAGCATCAGTCCTTGGTGCACCCTGTCTCCACATCTCCAAACTCCACATCTGGGTGCTCAGACCCTTGGGGTGACATCTGAGGAGGGAGAACATCCCAGGTGCTCCTGGCTGAGCCCTGGGAAATGGTGGAGGGTTCCATCTCCTGGTGCTGAGGCTGGGGTGTGGCACTGAGCCTGCTCTGCCCAGAGTCATGAGCCCAGCCCTGGTGCCCTGGGGCAGCTCCTGGGATTGTCTGGGTGCCCTTTAAATGCCACCTGGGTGGGTGCTTTGTGTAGGGCCACCAGGAAGGGCAGTAAGCTGCAGGAAGGCACCAGGGCCCTGTGACTCTGTCGGGAGGGTGACAGTGACAGTGACACTGGAGGTGTTGTACCACACTCAGTGTGAGCCAGGCAAGGCTGAGCTGGCACCCTGCAGGACCATGGCCTGTGCTTGGCCAAGCTTATAAATGCTTTTTCTGTAACATGCCCCTGAGTGTTAATTACCTTAATTGTGTTTGTGTTCTCCCAGGCAAGAGGCGCTCGGTAGCTGGTATGTATGGACTGCTCTCAGGCTCTGCACAAATTACTTCAATTCAGATTTTTTTTTGGCTATAATTTTTGGAGATTTACCAAAAACAAAACCAAAAAAAAAGGGAAATTATTACAGCCATGGCCTGTTTATGATCCAGGCAGCTCTGATGTGGCCTGACACACCCTGTGTCCTATGGACCAGTCGGCACAAAAATCCCAGTTGCGTAATTTCATAATTACCTTCGCTGGAGTGATCTTTTGTTACCTCTCCATCCTGCATTTGGAGATGGAGCCTGAAGATCCTCACTTTCTGCAACATTTGTTGGTTTCATAATCCAGCTTTTATTTTCCTGTGCTGGCTTCATTTGACTGATCATTATTAAAATGATTTAAAAGTATGAAGTTGATATTGATTGGATCCCATGTGAATATGATTATGATTATTCATGAAAAATTGCTGCCTGGCAGATGAATGATAATACCCAGTTGTGAATTTAAAGTCAATGCAAATATTTTAATAAAGATAAAAGTAAAAATCTGTATCATAGTAAAAAATCCCCAAATTAAGACTCTTGAGGGTCCAAACTGATTTCAGTCAGATCAGAACAAATTGAATCAGTGATTTTTTTGTGACTGGAAACCCATGGAAGAGACCAGTTCTGCTGTAATGAAATTGGGATATCCAAGGAGAAATGGGAGGACCTTTAGTGGAATGCTGGGAGATTGGGACAGTGGGGACAAAACCTGCGTGATTTCAGGCTATTTAAGGACAACACTCAAATTAGAAACTGTATGTGCACTTACAGAGAAAGCAGGTTCAACATGGACAGTGCAGAGATGTAAAAAGGAGGAAGATGAGCAGTATGGAAATGTCCAGAAAAAAAAAAACCCAAAGGAACAGGGCGTGGTGGTGTTGGAACAGACAGCCCGGGTGGTGTGCAGGGAATGGGGTGCTCCAGGGAGTACCAGACTGGAGCCATCTCCATGGAGGTGCTTCTTCTGAAGGAGAAGACATTTTCTGAGCACATTTAAATTTTTCCCCTTCCCAACAAGCTAACGGAGAAGAACCAGGGAGAGGGAGTCTGCAGGGAGTAGAGATGTTCCCTAAAATAAAGAGCTTTTATACTCCGCTAACATCACCACTGATTAGCAGTGCAGTGCAGTGATTAGCAGCAGAGCAAACTGGCTGCAACGACTAAATTTCTATGAAAACTAGATTTTTTTTTTTTTTCCATGAAAACTACTGCATTCCCAGTGCCCGGGGCTGGTTAAAATTCCTATCGGCACAGGACGAGCGGCGGCTGGAGGGTGTGAAACCCCTCCCCTGAGCATCCCGCGGGCCGGGGGATGTCACAGCCCTCCCTGTCTCCCCGCAGACGGCGTGGTGAACCTGAGCATCCCGATCGTGCTGCCCGTGAGCTCGGAGGACAAGCAGCGGCTGGAGGGCAGCGCGGCGCTGGCGCTCAGCTTCCAGGGCCGCCGGGTCGCGGTGCTGCGCAGCCCCGAGTTCTTCCCGCACAGGAAGGAGGAGCGCTGCGCCCGCGTCTGGGGCACCACCTGCCCCCGCCACCCGCACATCCAGGTGGGTTCAGCTCCTCCCCGCCCTGGGAAACGCGGCCAGGGGCTGCAGAAGCGAGCCTTTCCGAGCTCTTGAGGGCGATGGGTGTCCTGGCTGTGCTTCCAGCCCGGCTCCCATCTCAAGCAGGCAGGATAGATTTTTTAGGCTCACGAGTAAGTGCTCCTTAATTTGGCTCCTCCATACAGGGTTGTTATGTTTTCACAGCTCCTCTCTTCCCACCTGGCCTGTGACATGTACAAGAGTATCAGCCCTCTGAGAGGGAGAGCTCAGGGTTTCACGTGGTGACTCGAGTTTTCAGCTGAAACAGGCTACAGCCGTGTCAGTTCTTTCCCCCTCCCTTAAAACGTCTCGTTTAATTAATCAGGTTAATTAATTAATTTAATTATTTCATCCAGATTAATTCACCTTGCAGGAGGCTTGTTTCTCCTGGTATTCCCAGGAGGACAGAGCAAAGCTGAGGTGGAGGAAGGTCTCGTGCCATCATCGCAGGTCCTGGCTGGCAGAGGGCACTGGGTGGCTGGTGCCCCTCTTGAGGAGGTTTTACTGCTGGTGACATCAGTTCACGTGGTCACTGTGACCATGTTTTCCACCAGCAAGAAGGGAAGGTCACGGAGCTGAGCCTCACACCTTTGAAAGGAGCCTGGGTGAGGGAGGAGGAGGAGCTGGCTGTCCCCTTTGCATTGAAGGTGTGTGTCATTCCCAGATGGTGATGGAGAGTGGGGACTGGCTGGTTGGGGAGACCTGCAGGTGCTGGAGAGATCCAGTGGAACGACGGGCTGGACCAGTACCGCCTGAGCCCGCGGGCTCTCAAGGAGAAGTTCAGGGAGATGAAGCTGGTGAGTGCCGAGAGTGAGCTTGGGGGAGATGCTGCAGCAGCAAACGCAGGCAAACCCTGAGAGAGCCGAGAGCAGGGCAGCAGCTCCAGCTCCCTTCCCGGGGTTTCCCAGAGCTGCACAGGAGGCTGGGAGCACAATCCCCAAAGACAGCCTTCCCATCTTGCCCTGCTGAGCAGCCGAGGGCTGCGTTACCTCCGTGGGGCCGGCGTAGAGCATGGGAGAGGGGAAGATGGCCACGATGGTGGACTTGGGGTCCAGGACTTGCTCCTCCAGCACGGCCGCGTGCTGCTTCATGCGCCACTCCAGAGGGACATCATCGTCCTTGGTCCAGCCGCCCAGGGGGTGCAGAAGGAGCACGGGGTTCTTGTAGCCCCTCTCCAGGAGCTGGCGCCGCGTGTCCTGCATCAGCAGCGCGTGCCCGTTGTGCACCGGGTTGCGCAGCTGGAAGGCGAAGACGGCATCTGCAAGGGAAAGGTGCAGGGGCTCACCGAGCTCGTTGTCACAGCTGAGCTTCCACATGGCCACAGAGAGCCCTGTGCATGTCCTGTGCCCACCCAGGAGAGCCCTGTGCTCGTCCTGTGCCGATAGGAATTTTAACCAGCCCCGGGCACTGGGAATGCAGTAGTTTTCATGGAAAAAAAATCTAGTTTTCATAGAAATTTAGTCGTTGCAGCCAGTTTGCTCTGCTGCTAATCACTGCACTGCACTGCTAATCCTGTCCCCATTCAGGAGAGCCCTGTGTGTGTCCTGTCCCCAGCCCCGTTTGTGTCCTGTCCCATTCAGGAGAGCCTGTGTGTGTCCTGTCCCCAGCCCTGTGTGTGTCTGTCGCTGTGTTGTTCTGTCCCATTCAGGAGAGCCCTGTGTGTGTCCTGTCCCCAGCCCTGTGCGTGTCCTGTCTCGGAGCCTGTGTATGCCCATTCAGGAGAGCTGTGTGTTGTCCCATCTGTGCTGTCTGCCAGCTGTGCGTGTCTGTCAGTGTGTGTGTCCTGTCCCTAGTGTCACCAGGCACTCACAGCGTTCATCTCCCTGAACTTCTCCTTGAGAGCCGCGGCTCAGGCGGTACTGGTCCCGCCGTGTCCTGGATCCTCTCCAGCACCTGCAGGTCTCCCCCAACCAGCCAGTCCCCACTCTCCATCACCATCTGGGAATGACACACACCTTCAGTGCAAAGGGGAGCCACTTCCTCCTGGCTCTCAAGGTGTAGGCCTCAGCTCCGTGACCTTCCCTTCTTGCTGGTGGAAACAATGGTCACAGTGACCACGTGAACTGATGTCACCAGCTGTAAAACCTCCTCAAGAGGGGCACCAGCCACCCAGTGCCCACCCAGTGCCCTCTGCCAGCCAGGATGCTGATGATGGCACGAGACCTTCCTCCACCTCAGCTTGTCTTGTCCTCCTGGGAATACCAGGAGAAACAAGCCTCCTGCAAGGTGAATTAATCTGGATGATAATTAAATTAATTAATTAACCTGATTAATTAAACGAGACGTTTTAAGGGAGGGGGAAAGAACTGACACGGCTGTAGCCTGTTTCAGCTGAAAACTCGAGTCACTAGGTGAAACCCTGAGCTTCCTCTGAGGGCTGATACTCTTGTACTGTCACAGGCCAGGTGGGAAGAGAGGAGCTGTGAAAACATAACAACCCTGTATGGAAGAGCCAAATTAAGGAGCACTTACACGTGAGCCTAAAAAATCTATCCTGCCTGCTTGAGATGGGAGCCGGGCTGGAAGCACAGCCAGGACACCCATCGCCCTCAAGAGCTCGGAAAGGCTCGCTTCTGCAGCCCCTGGCCGCGTTTCCCAGGGGGGAGGAGCTACCACCTGGATGTGCGGGTGGCGGGGGCAGGTGGTGCCCCAGACGCGGGCGCAGCGCTCCTCCTTCCTGTGCGGGAAGAACTCGGGGCTGCGCAGCACGCGACCCGGCGGCCCTGGAAGCTGAGCGCCAGCGCCGCGCTGCCCTCCAGCCGCTGCTTGTCTCGAGCTCACGGGCAGCACGATCGGGATGCTCAGGTTCACCACGCCGTCTGCGGGGAGACAGGGAGGGCTGTGACATCCGCCGCGGGATGCTCAGGGGAGGGTTTCACACCCTCCAGCCGCCGCTCGTCTGTGCCGGGAGTTAACCAGCCCGGGCACTGGTGCAGTAGTTTTCATGGAAAAAAAAATATCTAGTTTGTAGAAATTTAGTCGTTGCAGCCAGTTTGCTCTGCTGCTATCACTGCACTGCACTGCTAATCAGTGGTGATGTTAGCGGAGTATAAAAGCTCTTTATTTTAGGGAACATCTCTACTCCCTGCAGATCCCTCTCCCTGGTTCTTCTCCGTTAGCTTGTTGGAAAGGGGAAAAATTTAAATGTGCTTGGAAAATGCTTTCTCCTCCAGGAGAACCACCTCTATGGAGATGGCTCAGTCTGGTACTCCCTGGAGCACCCCATTCTGCACACCACCCGGGCTGTCTGTTCCAACACACCGGTTCCTTTGGGTTTTTTTTTCTGGACATTTCCTACTGCTCGTCGTCCTCCTTTTTACATCTCTGCACTGTCCATGTTGAACCTGCTTTCTCTGTAAGTGTACATGCAGTTTCTAATTTCAGTGTTGTCCTTAAATAGCCTGAAATCACACAGGTTTTGTCCCCACTGTCCAATCTCTCAGCATTCCACTAAAGGTCCCCCATTTCTCCTTATATATTTCATTACAGCAGAACTGGTCTCTTCAATGGGTTTCCAGTCACAAAAAAATCACTGATTCAATTTGTTCTGATCTGACTGAAATCAGTTTGGACCTCAAGAGTCTTAATTTGGGGATTTTTTACTATGATAACAATTTTATTTTTTTTTTTAAATATTTGCATTGACTTTAAATTCACAACTGGGTATTATCATTCATCTGCCAGGCAGCAATTTTTCATGAATAATCATAATCATATTCATGGGATCCAATCAATATCAACTTCATACTTTTAAATCATTTTAATAATGATCAGTCAAATGAAGCCAGCACAGGAAAATAAAAGCTGGATTATGAAACCAACAAATGTTGCAGAAAGTGAGGATCTTCAGGCTCCATCTCCAAATGCAGGATGGAGGGTAACAAAGATCACTCCAGCGAAGGTAATTATGAAATTAGCAACTGGGATTTTTGTGCGACTGGTCCATAGGACACAGGGTGTGTCAGGCCACATCAGAGCTGCCTGGATCATAACAGGCCATGGCTGTAATAATTTCCCTTTTTTTTTGTTTTTGGTAATCTCAAAATTATAGCCAAAAAAAATCTGAATTGAAGTAATTTGTGCAGAGGAGAGCAGTCCCAATACCAGCTACCGAGCGCCTCTTGCCTGGGAGAACACAAACACAATTAAGGTAATTAACACTCAGGGCCATGTTACAGAAAAAGCATTTAAAAGCTTGGCCAAGCACAGGCCATGGTCCTGCAGGGTGCCAGCTCAGCCTTGCCTGGCTCACACTGAGTGTGGTACAACACCTCAGTGTCACTGTCACTGTCCTCCGACAGAGTCACAGGGCCCTGGTGCTTCTGCAGCTTACTGCCCTTCCTGGTGGCCCTACACAAAGCAACCACGGTGACATTTAAAGGGCACCCAAACAATCAGGGACTGCCCCAAGGCACCAGGGCTGGCCCATGACTGGGCAGAGCAGGCAGTGCCACACCCCAGCCTCAGCACCAGGAGATGGAACCCTCCACCATTTCCCAGGGCTCAGCCAGGAGCACCTGGGATGTTCTCCTCCTCAGATGTCACCCCAAGGGTCTGAGCACCCAGATGGGAGTTTGGAGATGTGGAGACAGGGTGCACCAAGGACTGATGCTGCTACACAGACTTAGTCTGGAGAGCTCATCCCCCTGCAAAGCTGCTGGTCCTGGGCTTGTCCCTGCTCCCCACGGAGCTCAGGGGAGTGTTCTCAGGGATCTCAGATCTGAGGGGCACCCCAAAACCAGACTCACTCTGAGGAGCCTCTGGCACAAAGTCAGATCTGGAGTGACGTGGCCATCCCAGGGCGCTCTGTGACCGTCAGGCAGCTGACAGACCATGCAGGAGACCCTGATAAGGGGCCATGGGCTCCTGAGCTCTGTTTGCACATCGGGCAGGAGGTGAAAGGCTGCGGTGTGACAGCAGAGCCCCAAGACACTGCTGCAGGGCAAAGGGAGCGGCCCTGAGCTCTGCCTCTGCTGCACTGAGCCAAATCACTGCCTGCTGTGACCACGGGGTCTTCAGGAGGCAGGAAAGGCTCAAAGGGACGTGCTCACCCTGACTGAGTGCAGAGATCACTGCCAGCTCTAGGAACCCCAAAGTGAACACGCTGTGTGCAGGTGAAGGCACAGCAACAGTATCCAGAGCTGAGAAATGGGGTGGAAACAGCTGTGCCGGTCTGACCTGGGGATGGGAGAGGGGGATGGCGATGACCTGAGCACTTTTTGCCTTTTCCAGAGATGAGAGCCTCTAACCCACCGCCAATGCACAGAGAAATCTCATTTACTTCAGTTAGCACAGGAATGGGGTGGGGGAGCTCCCGTTTGCAAGGAGCAGCTGCCTTCTCCTGCTTCTCCCAAGCTCAGCCTGGCAACCTCCCTGCTTCTGGGCTGTGGGTTTGCATCTCTGTTATCCTGGCCCACAAAAGAGCCCCACAACAGCTCCAGGTCTGAGCAGCACCATGAGAATGTCAAGCTCTGTGGCCACAGACAGAGGCTTTGGGCCCCTGAGGAGCCCTGGCAGCGGGGGGACAGGGTGATCCATACCGGTGAGCAGGGTGCACAAGTGCAGCACTTGCAGGTACTCAGCTTCCCGCATGATCCTGTCAGGGGGGTGGCCCAGCCTTCCATCAGCATGCACCCACTGCAGGTCCAGCTGCAAAACAAACCCAGAGGGGTCACGCACCCGGCACATTCCCGTCACCACCGCACCTCAGAGGCTGCTTTTCCTTCCCTTCTGCTGAAAGAGCATTTTCATTTTGTTTTGCTTCAAATACAGGATATTCATAACAGGGAGAGAGATACAGGGGATTAGCTGGGGGCCTCTTAAGCCAGACTCACACACTTCCTTAGATTTAGAATCATGGAATGGTTTGGGTTGGAAGGATTTAAAGCCATCCATCCCATGCAGGCAGGAACCTCCCACTGTCCCAGGCTGCTCCAGCCCAATGTCCAGCCTGGCTGGACTGCAGGGATCCAGGGGCGCACAGCTTCTCTGGGCACCTGTGCAGGGCTGCCCTCCGGGAAAATTCCCATTTCCATATCCCATCTGGCCCTGCCCCAGTCACCAGAACAGACTGACAGCCCTGGCTTCCCCACAGCACAAGGTGGAGACGTGGCAGAAAATAGCTGAGGATCAGGATCCCACCTCAGCCACATGAACCACAGCAACAAAAGGTGGGGCATCAGAGGAGCAAGGCCCCTCTGGCAACATCTTCCCCAAGGCTTCTACTCTCACAACAGCCAAACAATGCCAGAAGCTGTGTGACAATACCTTGGTGATCTCCACAGCTGGAGCTTCTCCGCCTCAGCCCGGACGCTGCTGAGTTTATTCTCAGGCACAAAGAGCTCCAGAACATCCCTGATGGAGCCGTGGGGCACGATGTTCTGAAAGGCACACACAGGCAGCATTTGTACCCCACTAGTTTTGACAGGCACACCAGAAAGGCCATGTCCCACAGCAGGTTTCCAAAGCTGGCCATGAAGGTGACATTAAAGTGACACACCTGTGCTTGGAGGAGCTCCACGACCTGCTGGATACATTCAGACACCGATGCAGTGTTTGTTTTCAGCACAGCTCAGGAGCTTCGGGCTTCTCATAGTCCGAGTCAATGCCGTGAATCCTACGGACAATTAACCCCCAAATTAAATTTATTTAACAGAATAATCAGTGCCTTAGCCAACAACGCTGTACAAACAACCAGAGGGCAGTCAACCATGCTGGGTACAGGCAGTGACAATTGTGACAGCAAGATTAGGGGAACAGGATCCTCGTGGGCACTGCAAAGGGCCCTTAGAAACCCCCCTGTCGGGACAAGGTATCCAAAGCTTTGGAAAGCAAAAGGCAAAATAGATCTCAGCCCTCCATACCTTTGATCTCTCCAGCTCTTGCCTTTTTGTATAGGCCCTTCACATCTCTGCTTTCACAAATATTTAGAGGGCATCTACAAAGATTTCAAAGAAAGGAAGTCCAGCTGCCTCATGAATTTTCCGTGCGTTCTGACGATCCTGTTAGAAGAGAGATGGGAAAAATCTGAATTGCAGCAAAAAAAAGACAACCCTGGAATCTGACCAGGTAATTTCTCTCTATGGATTTATTAAATTACACTCGTTCTAATAAGGTTTTTCATCTCACTTCCCTCTTTTCTTCCAAGATACTTATAAAAAAATGACAAAATTGACAATTGGATCTGTTTTCAGCTTTTCCATGCAAAACCTCAAGACCTTTTCATTAGCAGGAGCAGAACTTTAGATTGTGAGTATACAGCCCTGTGTGGAAATGGTGGGACTCGATGATCTTAGAGTCTTTTCCAATTCCGTGATTCTACGAAAAAGGAACTGCCTGCATCAGCCTGATCAGCAGCAGCTATGGAAGTGAAAATCACAATCAAACCTTCTTCCAAAGAGCAGTGGACAGGCTGCTGCTTCTGTGACTCTTTTTCTGCCTCTGAGGAGCTCATGGCAGGGGCATCTTAAACCCCTGTTAGTTTTTAGATTTGAAACACTGCGTTTATTCAGTGAGGCCATTGCTCCAAACATCGATGGCGTGTGCCTGCATGTCTGTGCTGCTCTACAAAAGGCCCAAAGGAGGCACCCAACGGGGGATTTAGAAAATCCTCCCCCTAAACCTCTCCTCTGGGATGCAGCTGAGGAGAGAGCAGGCCGTGGACAGTGCAGGTTACCTTTGTGAAGGGGGAGATGAAGCTGGTGATGCAGACGAGCCCCGCGTCGGCGAAGAGCCGCGCACCTCGGCGATGCGGCGGATGTTCTCCTCGCGGTCCTGCGCCGAGAAACCCAGGTTCTTGTTCAGCCCATGACGCACATTGTCGCCGTCCAGGGAGTAGCAGGGGATGCCATGAGCCACCAGGTATTCTTCCAGAGCAAAGCCAATGGTTGTCTTGCCAGCTCCTGAAAGGCCTGGGAAGGTAGAAAAGTGAGCGGTCGGGTTGAGGTCAAGAGTGAAAATGAGAGCGCAACTGAGACACTGGCAGCAAAAATCCTTCTGTCTGAAGGTTTCTACCTCAGTCCTTCATATAGGAAGCTGGATTCATCTTTCACAGAGCCCTGCTTATTGAAGGGGTGACATTAATGCCATGAAAAGAGCAGCTACAGCCCAGCAACTGGAGTGGTCCAACCCAGGAGTGACCTGGCTGGGCTGTGCTGGACAAGATACAAGATAGTATGATCCACAAGTACCAGAAGTATGAAAAAGGATGTTGCTGCCTCCAGATCTCTCAGCATCTTCCTCTTCCTGCCCCTGCTCCCACTGCCCTCCAATCCTGAACCCAAGCAGAGGCTCCTGCTGCAACCATGTGGGGTGGGATAGGCTCCTGCACAATGGCTCCTCACCACCATCCTCTCTGGGTGTGGATTTCAAAGGATAATTACCAGCCAGGCAAGCTCAAACCTTTCAGATGCAAGATTTTTGAATAATTTTCCCAAAAGGAAGGAAATTGCCTTGGGTAGGGTTTTTTGCTTCTGAAATTACAGAAAAGCAGACTGAGCACTTCAAAACTGAGGAGGAGAACAAAACAGAATTCTGTTTTAATCCAACATCTACCACCTAAGGTGACAGGAAGGCAAATCAGAATGGTTCTACAAATCCTCCCAAGCATATCCTTCAACATCCTCCAGCAGCCAAAGAAAATGCCAATATTTAACAAGCAAAGGAACAACTGGAAACTGGCAAAAGACAGAGCTGTCTAAATATCAGAAATGAGAATAGCAATCGTCATTTCTGGCAGCCGCTAATCCCCAAACGACGAGTTTGTATTTCAAGGCAGAAGAGAAGGGCAACAAAACAAATGCAAGGAATTGCTTCCAGCGTGCCCCCATGGCTGGGAGTGTTTATTCTCCAGACAAGGTGACTGCCTTGTGCTACCTCAAACGCAGCAGACTGACGTGTCCCAAGAAACTTCAGCGCTCCTGAATGAAAACATCCGCATTTTGGACAACCCTCAGTACGCTCCGCTGCCAAGGACCGGCTGGATCTGAGCCAAGGCTTCCTCAGCTGCACACTTGGGAACAACAAGTGCTCTCCCGAGTGCTCTGACATGTTCAAAGGAGCCTGATAGCAGCTGGGAAATCCATAAAAACATTAGTTATGGGCAGCAGCCGCCAGGGAGAACATCTCGCTGTGCCAGCACCGCGTGTCCTGTGCTCCACGTGGGGATGTTTTGCAATTCCCGGTTCACAGGGACGCTGTGATCCCAAATCCCCACTGCAGATCCTAAATCCCCACCTCCCAGCCATTCTCACGGAGTTTCACAGGTGAGGCCACGCTTTCACACCCAGACAGAAATACCTGTGAGCCAAACCGTGCAGCCTCGGAATCCTCCCCTGGTGCCGACAACTTGGCCTCTCTTGCTCCTGCTGACATGATGGGCTTGGTAAACCACGTTGGTGGATCCCTGAGGAAACAAAGCAGAACAAAGCACTCCTGTTAGCTGTGCTGCTCTCAGGGCAAAAGGAATCTCTGTTGGGACAACAAAATGGGAGAGAAATGCAAATTCTGTCATGAGCCAGCACGGTGAGCTCTGGCGCTTTGGTGTGAGTTGGATTTCTGTCTCAGCAGCACAGACTGATTTTTGGAGGTTCTCTGCCTCTGCTCAGGGTGTTTCTGGCGGTGCCACCTTTGTGCCAGCAGGGAGAAGGGAGAAGGTGACAGGCTGTGCTGCGGGAGCACTGCCAGGTGACTGATGCCCCTGCGGGCAGGCAGGGCAGGGAGGCTGGGCACAGACACCCTCCCTGCCTTCCACAGCTCCAAACACACAGACTCACCTACATTTCCATCATGCTTGCAAAACAAGAGCCACTTCAGGCACTAATTTACTGGCTGTGTAACACGAGAACCGCAAGCGGGGACAGGAGCAGCCCTGAGCTGGGCACACGGCGGGGTGGGAGGAAGAGGAAACAACCCCTGATGTGCCCAATAGGCATTCCTAAGGTCTGGATTTTGGGGTTTAATTCTGGCAGTTCTAACGGCGCTGCCCGAGTTGCAG